>MWMN01000245.1:2723-19168 GCA_002968875.1 Cordyceps cicadae | reverse complement strand
AGGAACAGCCATGTTTAGTAAACAGACGAATCATTATCCATTAGTTTCCTAGCCGGCTCGTTGGCGTACTATGGTGTAGTCCATTACCCACGAACAGCAAGTCCGTATGAATTTTTGCGATCTAGGGACCTATGATGTACTTTTCAGTTATCTACAAGCATCTAGTGTCCATTTTCAATGCGGGGCCTTAGAAACTAGGCAATAGCTAGTACAGAAGGACTTGAAGCACTAGGACGGACGCAAAACACATAGTCCGGTATCCTGTGCCACAATAAGGTCCAAGTGGAGTGAGATCACTGTTTATATCCCGGTGACTTTCCTCCAACCTTGGGGCTGCAAGAATAGCCGCCAGAGTGCTTTTGATTTTTTGCCGAAATCCGGAACAAAAGATGACAATGGACAAGAGGTGAATGGCCACGGACAAGCACAATAAGATCAACGATGTATTAGGACGCATCTTGTCGATGGGATGGCGGCGGAGGTTTTAGAACGCCGTATGCCCCTCGTTGGTCCATGGTCTCGGATGTACCACAGGCCATTGAATTGAAAAGGGAATTGTGGTTTGACTGCGAACAAGCTGCATGGCATCCGGCCTCCTTGAGAGGTGGCACTTCGCTCTGGTTGTAATACGGCATCAATCAGAGGGCGACGGTGCACAGCGGTGCACGACGGATGGTGCGCATGGAGCGGCTACGACGTCATGACGCCACCGAGGAAATTTGGCGTAGATGTGTGAGTTGGGCCAAACTCGAGCNATCAACGATGTATTAGGACGCATCTTGTCGATGGGATGGCGGCGGAGGTTTTAGAACGCCGTATGCCCCTCGTTGGTCCATGGTCTCGGATGTACCACAGGCCATTGAATTGAAAAGGGAATTGTGGTTTGACTGCGAACAAGCTGCATGGCATCCGGCCTCCTTGAGAGGTGGCACTTCGCTCTGGTTGTAATACGGCATCAATCAGAGGGCGACGGTGCACAGCGGTGCACGACGGATGGTGCGCATGGAGCGGCTACGACGTCATGACGCCACCGAGGAAATTTGGCGTAGATGTGTGAGTTGGGCCAAACTCGAGCCAGCTGCTAATTCTAGTAACTTGCCCCGAACCTCCCGAAGACTACCACGTTGGTCCGCCTGGTGACAAAAGTGCAGTCGGCGATGCTCATCCATTTGGTCTCGCTGTTTCCTCGGGCTGTTGCTTCGCTCCGTGCTTGCTCCGTCGGCGAGGAATTCAAGATTCGTATTAGCGACGCCATCCAGGATGCCGAAATGCTTGTTTATGATGAACTGTCTGGTTGTGACGGTCATATCGAGATGTTGGAAGAAAAGAACATGCGCCACGCAGCGTTGCGTAGCTCCTCGTAACTGCCTCGTAAATCTGCCTGAACAACTCCTGCATCTGGGTGCGTTTGTAACGCTCCTAAGTACTGTTTGTGCTTTGCATACAGGAGGTACACTGCTGATAATATCAGCAACAGTGGGTCTGAGCTTACGATAGATACGCTGAAGGCTCAGACAATGAGGTCCCGGCTGCACAGGGACGAATTCGGGGATAATCTCAATTCATGATGACTACTTCTAACTATGGGAGCATGCCTCTCAGGGGTTATTGTGGGTATCTCTTCCCAGGCTTTCCCCTCATTGGTAGGATAGAGGCAGCGACCTAATTGGCTGCCTTTATCCCTGCCCAGGCCGGCTTCGACAGATAAGCACCCACCTTGGACTGTGGGGACGCCTACCTGTTCCTCCTTGCCGGACTGTCTATTGGCAATTTTGGAGAATCTCAGCCACTTACGGTAAGGCGTGAACCCCATCATCAAGCCCCAAAACGTGCACCAAAACGTACAGCAGAACGCTCAGCAACACATTCACCAAAACATTCGGCAGCAGAACGACCACCAGAACGCTCAGCAGAACAAAACCGAGGATGGCTGCCAGTCACAAGTGTTTGATATGTATTTGATCAAATATTCCAAGCAAACAAATATCGCTTGAAAGCTGTCAAACAAACAAATATAGGTCCGGATTTGATTTGTTTGATTTGAGAGCAGCGCTGCCGAGCGAACCGTCCAGCGCTCTTGCGCAGCCGCAGGCAATGGCGATTGGCCAATCGTCTACGCCTGCGACCGGCGCAAGGGGCCGCCGACAGTTCCCGGAAGGCTTCTATCATGATGCACAGATGGAGCTCATGAAAGGCGCAATGTACCAATGCTATCAGGACCCCTGTCAGGACGTGTAGCTCAATGTGGAGCTCAACATGCAGCTCAACATGAAGCTCTACTGCATGGAGTAGTGCGCGAATTTGCCAAAGCCACCTACGTGTCTTGCTTTGTCAGAAGGCGGGGTCTGTCGTACTTGTGACAAAACGTACAGCTCCTCGTGTAGCTCCTCGTATAGCAGAACGTCTAAAGAACGCACCACAGAGCTTGCCACAGACCAGAACCGACCGATATTCACATCATGATGCACGAGATTGCTACTCAAGATGCAGCGTTCTTCGCCGTCCCCGATCCTGCGCATGTGCTGGCCGTCGAGATCCGAAAGACTCGGGCTAGATTGAAGGCGCTCGAGGGCATGCATGCAGCAGCTATGGTCCTTCAAAAGGCTCTAGTTGAACCTTCAGCTCGAACAATGGAATTTAGAGCAGCTGCTCTGGGTAAATTGGTCAACAAATCGGCAGATCCAGCCTTCGTGCAAGAATTGGAGAGGCTAGATTTCGATCAACTTTGTTTTTTGGCCAAAGGATACGACGTGTCAGGCATTGGGCAACGACTCCAGGCCGACTGTCTGCAGATTTTTATGTTGACACACAAAGAAGCAACTGTCGACAAGGATGCGCGAAAGTTTGTAACTGCAGGTGTCAAAAGAGCCGGCGGGAGGTTTCTTGAGATCTTTGAAAATGCAAGACAAAAGCAAAGCGGCGACATTTCCGCCGCCCAACACACGCCAGCTTTGTGCAGGTCAGCCTACTTAACGAAAGCCACAGCGGAGGCGCGGCCGATGACGGCAATGACATTGCTTCCAAAAACCTTTGTAGCGACATTGCTGCACGAAGAGATGATCGCGACGATGGTGAAGGATAAGTCTTGGATCTGGGCAGACTACTGCAGCGATGTCAGGCAGTTTGTTTACGCAAATGCCTTTGAATGGCGAGTCGAGGTGCCCAGGGGCGTAGACCCGCGCACCATCAAGGTTTTGGCAGAGCAGGGCAAGGGAGGGGTTGTCCATATCGACACGATCGATGTAGTAGTGGTGAAGACTGAGCACTACCCGGAGGCTGAGACTTATCCTGAGTATAATGTTTATTAGGACCACCAGATTTTCATGGCTAGAATCTCCAACTGATCGCCTTCTTTAACTTCTTTACTACCCGGGTTCAACTCCTTGTCTGTAATGACCTCTTTTTCACCTGACCTTGTCAATGTGATCCAGGAGGAAGTGGAGTGCTGCATCGGTCCTTTCCAGTTTAGTTTCCCATTCTCCGAAACAGTTATCTTCTGATGCGTGACATGCTTGACGTTTGGAGGGTCCTTTTGTTGAATGTTAGCAGTTTGCCTTGTGATTTAGAGAGACAGGTTGATGTATTACGCTCATGATGCTCGGCTGGCAGTGCTGGCTGGGAACAACTAGTGAAATGCAGTGTGTAATTTCGTATAGTCGGTCGTAAGATGCTGTGAGATGGACCATATGTATCGGTTTGCGGATATGAAATAACGTAGGAGTTGATGCCCGACAGGTAAAATCATTACTTTGGCGAATTTGTCAGGTTGAAAAGCCCCGCAGTGAAGGACCAGCTTGAACTGCACGTGACAGAGAGGACAGTTGAGTGGGGCCGCGGCGAACATCGCCATGGATTGTTGTACGAGTAGAAGATGGCCTCCGGTGAATGCTACAACCCTCGTTGTAGCCGTGGTCGAAAATGAGGATATTCGGAACAATTCTAGCCAAGGTGGCAGCCGGCTCCGTCACCGGGGTTGGCGCCGGACAGAAAGGTGGGATATTCAGACATTTCGCCAATGTGAAGCTAACATTGTGATAGCGGCTGCCACAGATGCATACAAAATTGAGGAAGAAGTAAGAGCTATTGTATAGCTGCAAAATGACAAGCTAGACCCGGGAGAAACAAAGGATCAATAGTGAGGTAGCTGCAGGCCGGTTTTCGCATGCGGTTACTTCCAGCTCCACATTAAGCTCCATGTTGAACTTTGAGTTGAGCTACACATGGAGTTACACGTTGAGATGGTTCTCATTTCTGTCCGCACACAGGCTAGCCATACATGGCGCCGAGATTGGACAATACGTCCTATGTACCCCAATTTTATAACGGTTCGAAATCGCTTTTATCACCGAGTGCAACCTGACAAGTGACAGACGTAGAGCTATCATCATCAAGACAAAGCACCTAAAATTCTTGTATCTTTCTTTTACCTAAGCTAATTCTCCCCTGGGCAAATTTGTTGCCCTATGCGGTTTCTGTATACATGTTTTTCTCCTGCCTTCGAATCGCCACCACTGACCAGTACAACAAGAGAAATGCCCATTCTAACCAGCTCAAAGCCCCCAACTCGAACCGGCCGTTTTGTAAGAAGAGTTTCAAAGAAAGTCATAACTATGCAATTAGTAATTTCAATTGTCTTGCCCCTCTCCCAGCCCCCAAAATGCCTCGCCAAGCAAACAAGCATGTACCCAAAGAGCAATGGCTCCAAAGAAAAAATCATGAAGGGTGCATGTCGCATGACGCATGTCACCCCCCCCCCCCCTTCCAGAAAAGTACCTTTGGAGGGATCTCGCGCCGCGAACTAGTACCTTGAAGTGATGGGTAGCTTGATATGCATGCGAGATGGGACTCGTCGTCCGACGGCTAAGTATCCGCGGAATGACTGCCATTGACTCCGGCTCCAGCCGGAACAGGTTGTCGTTTCTCGGACCGACTTGCTTCGCTGCGCGAGCTAGCTACGTAGCCAATGCTGCACACTGTATGACAGCTTCACCCCACACCTCCTCTGATCCTTCCGTCAATGGCGTCGCAGTGCATGGTTTACCACTACTCGGCCTGAACAATTGACGCGACCCGCAATCAGAGACAAGGCGTCGGTAGAAACGCAAGGTCGTAAAATGAGATGAGACACGCTAGCATAAATGATAGCAACTCCGGAGGTGGTCAGCATGTGTTTGCTTGCTTTGATGGCTGAAATGGTGGCTGGAACAGGAACGAAGAGGCAGAGACGCCGCCGAGTGATCTAGGTTCGCTACAAGCCGACAGGCCCAGACGACGGAACCCTGCACGGATGTATATCCCTCTTCTAGCCGAGAAGTTTGATTGAATAGCATTCTCTTGGAGATATAATGATGTTGGATGCCTAACGGTCCGCTTCAGGCAATGGACACCATCCACAGTTTAACAACCGTTAGCGCTCCCATGCAATCGTTGACACTTATCCATCATGTCTTTCGTATGGCAACTATGCTCAAAGGCCTTTTCAAGATGCCTCGGAAAGCGCGATCATAAGATGCGGCTCGCGATTCTTAGCGACAACGACGAATTCTCCAAAATACTCCAAAAACTCGCAACACAGTTNGTAGTGATGGCACCCCTCCGCCCGGTGCAGTGTTGTACCAGCCTCCTGCCCCGAGAGCTGCAGCCTCTGGTCAGTTAAGAATAAGCAGTCTTGCCGTCGCCTCGCCACCAACTGACCAGTTTGGGCCTCTTTTCTTGATTTGGGAATTTCCCGTGTTCGCGTGCTTCCCGTTGTCTCTCGCGGAACATGCTTTCCTCTCCCGCCTTGATCCATCAGGCGTCTATTGCAAACACTCATCATGGTGGCAATCGAGTTTTTACTCAATGAGAACACTAGCAGCACGGCTGCCATGTCGTATCCTGCCTCTCAGTATCAACATTACAACAAGGTACGAAGATTTCCGCCATGAAAAGCATCAGATATGTCCTCTTGCTAGGGCTAACAGACTATAGCCTCCAAATAACGACCCGAGGATTGACGCCCGCCCTCATCTCCAGAACACCAAGATGGTTCGAGTACCTGCCACCTTCAACGCAGTAACCGAAACGAGCACCACGACAATGACGGCTCCCGAGGCGGCCAGGGATGAACGACCAAATAGACAAACGAACCCAAGCGATGAATTCTATCGGGCACTGGCAGTCAGCGGACTAGAGCAGCTTGAAGCCTCAGAGCCAGTGGAAAGGCAGGAAGCTGCTGAGCCGCTTAAGGCCCTTGGCCATGTCTGTCATCGAATCGGTGACGCTGCTACCAACACTTCTCCCCAACGCACCGCTTTGCCCGTTGCTATGCCGGCCTTACACCCTGGATGCCGAAACTTGACTTATTCAGAGTCAATACCTGTGCCAGATAGTGGTACAGGATCCGCGAGGACTAGGATAAGACATGTACTTGGAAAGCCTGACATTCAATGTGCACACTGCAGTCATGCACGATTTAAAGATGCGTCCTCTCTACGAAAACATACAGCCGCCGCGCACACGCGCCCATTTCCTTGCGCATTCTACTTTGCAGGGTGTACAATCATCTTTGGATCCAAGTATGAGTGGAAGCGCCATATTACCTCACAGCACCTCTGCTTAGAGTACTATCGCTGCTCTATCTGCCCACAAACTACTGTAGATGGAACAGATATCGAGTTTAATCGGAAGGACCTATTCACACAGCACCTTCGGCGTATGCACGATCCTTTCAACAGAGCCCGCACCAAAGGGAGCAATGATCAACAACAGTCAGAATGGGAGAGCTACGTAAATGGCATGCAGAGGAATTGCCTCGTGAAGCGAAGGCTTCCACCACAGCAATCTAGCTGCCCGAAACCCGGCTGTTTGAGTAATTTTGACGGCCCGACTGCCTGGGACGAATGGGTAACGCACGTCGGTCGGCACATGGAAAACGGCGAAGGCAATAATCTTGGCGTTAATGACTGGCTTTTGCACTATGCCCTCAAAGAAGGCATTGTTGAGATGCTTGGCCAGGAGTACAAATTTTGTAAGAGGTAGTTGCAGGAAGGCGAACCATGATGGTTACTATAAGGGAAAGGGGATGAGGGACAAAGTGCAAGCGTGATTAACACCATATATAACCTCACTTAGGCCGTAAGTGAATAGCCGAGAGAATAGAGAAGCGACCTAATTACCTAAATCTCCTGCTAGGAGATCCCGCCAGAGTCATAGCTTTTAAAGTTGTAGAAGGACCTGAGCTATTTTCCTCTCTAGAAAAACACTATCAGTTGGCATCCTNGGCCTCTTTTCTTGATTTGGGAATTTCCCGTGTTCGCGTGCTTCCCGTTGTCTCTCGCGGAACATGCTTTCCTCTCCCGCCTTGATCCATCAGGCGTCTATTGCAAACACTCATCATGGTGGCAATCGAGTTTTTACTCAATGAGAACACTAGCAGCACGGCTGCCATGTCGTATCCTGCCTCTCAGTATCAACATTACAACAAGGTACGAAGATTTCCGCCATGAAAAGCATCAGATATGTCCTCTTGCTAGGGCTAACAGACTATAGCCTCCAAATAACGACCCGAGGATTGACGCCCGCCCTCATCTCCAGAACACCAAGATGGTTCGAGTACCTGCCACCTTCAACGCAGTAACCGAAACGAGCACCACGACAATGACGGCTCCCGAGGCGGCCAGGGATGAACGACCAAATAGACAAACGAACCCAAGCGATGAATTCTATCGGGCACTGGCAGTCAGCGGACTAGAGCAGCTTGAAGCCTCAGAGCCAGTGGAAAGGCAGGAAGCTGCTGAGCCGCTTAAGGCCCTTGGCCATGTCTGTCATCGAATCGGTGACGCTGCTACCAACACTTCTCCCCAACGCACCGCTTTGCCCGTTGCTATGCCGGCCTTACACCCTGGATGCCGAAACTTGACTTATTCAGAGTCAATACCTGTGCCAGATAGTGGTACAGGATCCGCGAGGACTAGGATAAGACATGTACTTGGAAAGCCTGACATTCAATGTGCACACTGCAGTCATGCACGATTTAAAGATGCGTCCTCTCTACGAAAACATACAGCCGCCGCGCACACGCGCCCATTTCTTTGCGCATTCTACTTTGCAGGGTGTACAATCATCTTTGGATCCAAGTATGAGTGGAAGCGCCATATTACCTCACAGCACCTCTGCTTAGAGTACTATCGCTGCTCTATCTGCCCACAAACTACTGTAGATGGAACAGATATCGAGTTTAATCGGAAGGACCTATTCACACAGCACCTTCGGCGTATGCACGATCCTTTCAACAGAGCCCGCACCAAAGGGAGCAATGATCAACAACAGTCAGAATGGGAGAGCTACGTAAATGGCATGCAGAGGAATTGCCTCGTGAAGCGAAGGCTTCCACCACAGCAATCTAGCTGCCCGAAACCCGGCTGTTTGAGTAATTTTGACGGCCCGACTGCCTGGGACGAATGGGTAACGCACGTCGGTCGGCACATGGAAAACGGCGAAGGCAATAATCTTGGCGTTAATGACTCTTTTGCACTATGCCCTCAAAGAAGGCATTGTTGAGATGCTTGGCCAGGAGTACAAATTTTGTAAGAGGTAGTTGCAGGAAGGCGAACCATGATGGTTACTATAAGGGAAAGGGGATGAGGGACAAAGTGCAAGCGTGATTAACACCATATATAACCTCACTTAGGCCGTAAGTGAATAGCCGAGAGAATAGAGAAGCGACCTAATTACCTAAATCTCCTGCTAGGAGATCCCGCCAGAGTCATAGCTTTTAAAGTTGTAGAAGGACCTGAGCTATTTTCCTCTCTAGAAAAACACTATCAGTTGGCATCCTCTCTCTCTCTCTCCATATACCGAGTCTGACGTCACAGGCAGCTGGGCGCACGTGCTCCGGCCTTTTATTATTCCGGCTGCGAGAGCCTTTAACGCTACCATCGCCACTTGTACCCTTAGCACGGATCTGCCTCGTCGGTTGAACAGTGCGGCTTGGCGACAAAATCGAGACAATGTCTCACCACTCGCAGTGATGCAGCGGGGCTGTGCTCACGCTGAATGGGGTGCGGGAGACCATTTGCAATGTGTGGGAAGGTGTTTCAGGCACAGTCCTCGACGTACTACCCGCGTAGTACGCCCTTCGAGTGTCTAGGAAATTCCCAGCCATCCTGCCTACTCGTAGGAAAAGACTTTGTAGCAAGGGTACTCTTCTTTATTTATAAGTGCCTAGTTTATGCTGATTCATCAACAGGCTGCAAATGTCTCTTATTCTATCATTTTCGTAGAGGTTATTCTCCCTGGTTTTGGAGGCTGAAATCTGTGCCACAGGTCTGGCGCTGTTGGAGGTCGTAATAGTAAGTGCCAAAACCTTTCCCATGAAGGTTGATCCCTGAGCAAACGCACCAGCAGCTAGAGCAGCAGCTCCAATTACAGCAGTAGTTACTTGCATCTCGTAGATCAGATTGATGGACGACGAATTTTCCAAGCACGAGCCAAGGCAGATAATATATCTGCTCGTTTCACTCTCCACTGTCAGTATCCCCTCGTCTAGCTCAGGATCGGTTCTCTGCAGCACCACGGTGCTGTAAAAATTGTTGTAGGTGGATTCAGTGGATCCTAGCTACCTGATGGGGTACATGATAACCGCTATTTCTGACTCTGGAGGCAGGCCAAACCACACACAGGCTACAAATTTTTATGGTTGACCTGCACCCACTTCTGGTACAATAGGTACAAAAGATGGGCTATTTGTAGATTTGCATCCACATTTGACCGTCTAAAAGGGGAAACAAGTTGTTAAATCCGTTTGTTATTAATACCTACTCGTTCTCTGTGACAAAAATTATCAAGGTTGTAGCTCTGGTACGCTGCGCGGCTGGGCAGCCACTATCGTATGTAGACTGTTGTCGTGATCGGGGGTTAACTCGGCATCCGATGCTTCCTCGAGGCTTGGAGCTGCGAGGGCCTTTTCCAGACGAGCACGCAAATCCATGCTGTCACCTTTCAGGCTTAATCCGTTCAAACAGAGCAGGAACTGAACCACTTCACGGCGTCATTGCATGAGTATCCATACGTTTCAATATGCTTAGTGTGCTTACAGCTGCCGCCATCGTTTTTCTTGCCCTTGCGGAGCGAAACTGGATACTCTTTGTATGCTTTCCTTGTTGCTTGCAGTAGTGTCTCTGTGGATACGGGTATCGCGGCCAGTGTTCGGTTGAACTCCCTTTTTATAGTCAACAAAATTGGTCATTCGTCGTTTTTATCGAGGCCTCTACACGTACCAAATCTTGTCGACCTTGGTGGACATTTGCGAAACTGCAGCCCGCAAATTTGCGATGTCATCTCGGAGTAGCAAGACTTGATCCTTCGTGACCTTGTCCTGTTGAGCGGCTTGAGCGGCTGGATCCTCCTTGATGACATGGATTTTCCACTCCAGTGCCTCTAGAAGCTGCGCAGTAGAGAATTCACTGCCTAATGGCTTAGTCGGTGCGTTTATACTCGCCATCATGAAGGTCAGAGAGGTAGATGAGAGGAATCTTGCCACTTGTGCGGGATATATCGAGACCGAAGAGGATAGAGCTTGAAAGAACCATGTCTAGTTCTCAAAACAGCGTAGAAGACTTGATATGAAAAATAGATGCGGGCAGGCAAGTCAAACCCGAGACCTCGACGCTCTCTAGGAAGAATCAGGGAGCTACGTGGACTACGAGGAATTAGTTTCTTCCGACTACTTCTCGCCATCCAAGGTACATCAGCTCTTAGACGTGCATACGCATATGCATAGTGATGTATGTATCAGCTCGTGTCTGCTTACGATTGGGCAGGATGTTTAAAACGACAGAAATGCGGAGCAGACCACACAGGTTAGCCTGCTTGGGCCCAATCACTTCTACTACACTCTACCACTGGCGTTCAAAGTCAGAGGGGTGTGACTCAGGCCTCGCCACGAAGAATACAGTGGTAGGCCTCCCTCCCCCCACTGCCACTGGTCGCTGAAGTCTTAATGCCCGCCTACCCTCCTCCTCTCGATAGCACAATCATGACACACTTGGCAAGGCACCTCTTTGGCCGTTCACAATGCTCCGTCTATCATGTGTAAGCCGGTGTGGCAGATTTAGAAGCTCTGATGAGTATCTTAGTTTTTGCTTAATGCTGGCGCATGTTCTCTCCCCTCCATAGCCATGGAACAAGTCGACCATACACAATATTTCCTGAAACATGCATATGCATGACACCCTCTCGTCATAGTCCGCCCAAAAGTCCGAGTCATAATCGGGCTCCAGTGTGCCTTGGGAGCGTCAGTGTGTATCGGCCTGGGGCCAAGAGGAATACAAACTTGTGTGATATATGCAAGCCTCACTGCCGTTCTCTTCCAGCGTGAAGCCCTCTTCACACCGTACGCATATCACGGCCGTAGTCGTGTTGAATGTGCGATTCGCGTCCCGTATCGTTGTCCTAAGAGAGTCGATGATCCGACATGTCTCGTCGTCTCTGCAAAGAAAGAGTAAAACTGCTTGCGACTCTTCCTCTGTCAGACAAGACACCAACTCTACTGCATCGATCATGACCTTGACGTCCTATTGTCCGCAAGCTAGACAGGTTTGCTTGACAAACAAATGTTTGACGATATTTATACATATAATGTATTTATATAGACAAAGGAGACAGGATCACACTTCGCTATTTAAAACAATAGTCGGAGTCGTTGAGAAAGTGATGCGCTGGGCAACCCCAAATTCACAGTGGCTCTTCCCTCCCACGAAACATACGGAACCTGTTTGAGCAAACAGATGAGAAATCTAGAAATGGCTGCTGGTTCCTCATATTTGCGCGTCACCCACAAGCATCGTTTCGATGAGGTGCTGTTATCTCTACTGCAGCTTCTCGTGAGCATGCAAAAGCCAAACATGGCTAATACTTCTCACTACCAGATTTTTGCTTAGCAGCATACCGAAATGGTGCGGTTCTGTACATACGGTACTATGTACTGTATCTGAAGTGTGAAGCATTATCGGTGTCCTCTAGCAAACTGTCTTCCACCGACCGCGCCCCACTAAAATACAGCGCCAAAGGCTTCTAACTAGCACCTGTAACCCTTCAAAAGACAGTATGCGAGGGGACCGATAATGAGAAGTGTACCGCATCACTGTATAGCCAAGGACCAACCGGAAAAAGCTTGCCATAAAGCACATCAGCAGAACGAACAACTTTTATTCTATTTCTCACGCACCCTCAAATTTAGTTATGCCACTTTGAAGCAACCAAGTTTCAGTCCTAAAAGAGTAAATCGTGTCGGTATGACTTTTTATAACCATAATCCTCGCTACCTCGACATTCAATGAGACGCAAGCATCTGTGATTAGTCCAATCTCTCCACAAGATTTCCCATGACTGCCACCGAGAGCTCTGGGTGCGTAGCGAATAGCTCCTGGAACTCCAAATTCGTCCACAGTTTCTTGAATTGGCATGCAGCGTACGCACTCACCAACTCTCGCAGAAGGGGCCTCTCATCCGCCTCATAGCAGAATTGCAATAAAGCAACGATATCAGAAATCCTTGTCTTGTGCAGCGTAAAGTTACAGAGGATCTCATGCAACTTGTGGAGGGCTAATGTGGCTAGTGGCTGGATGAGATAGTAGTCAGCCATTACATGGACTCGTGCATGCGAAAGGAAGACTTCTGCATATTCCTTTGTTTTGTTGTTGAGATTCTTCAGAGTAGGAGATGGGGTGGGAGGAGCACATAGGTACGTCCGTGTTGTGGTGAAGTGCTCCCATGCTGGTTCTGCGCTCTGCGGGGGGGAGACTCCCCAATCCCACTCCGATACAACTTTCTTCTTCTTATCCTTCTTCGGCTTTATTGACCTCCAAAAGTCGTCATCCGGAGTGCTCTCCTCTGCGGGCAGCGCCTCGACAGCAGGAGAGGCGTCGCTTCCCTCAACTGGTCCCTTGGTCGCCGGTGGCGTCGGTGAAGCGGGTGGTTCGAAGGGGGCGGCACCATCATAGTCTCCCGTATAAACATACTGGCCGAATCGGATAAAAGTATCCTCGGAGACATCTTCCCAAACCGTACAGCCATTAATCGCCTCCTTCATCTGCCCATATACAAGAGTATCGAGTGTTGGAGACTGGGAGGCAAGCAGCGAAGAATGGATGTAAAACTCCTGCTTTTTCGGCCCGACAAGAAAGCGAAAGGGCTTGGCAACCAGGATTCTGTTTGCTTGATACATTAGCTCTCGGCTAAAGCACTGACGCTGTTACCATCTCGTAAACTTACGTGTTGTATGGGATCTGTGCCATGATGTAGTGCAGGAGTTTTCAGTAAAGCACCGCGTCTTTGACGACTGTGAAGCAGAAAAGATGGAGGAGAAGGAAAAGGCCCGAAAAAGGAGTGACGTGGCAGAGTGATTCAGCGGACCGTCTTGTAGCAGACCGCATGCATGTTTGTGATTGTCCCGCGCAGCCACGCATGGGATTGGATTCTGTCGGGCTCGTGGCTGTGCCGATCATGGGGATTGGTAACGTCTCTGCGGTCTTTGGAGTGTCCGGTTCGACAAAGGAAAGCAATACCATATGTGTCCTCGTTTGATGCCGGCAACACGGTATGAGAAAATGACAGAGACGACTCAATAGGTCTATATTCCGCTATAGAGTGTCCACCAGCGCCTTTGCTGGTTCAACCCAGCCCTTTCCCCAGTTTTCCTCCACCGGAAGTTAGCGCGGCAGCTTCGTGTGTCCAGTTCTTCATTGACTCGTTTTGCGCAAAACTTTGTGAGCTCAACATCTCACTTGTCCTACTGGTTAGCTGTTGGCCCTCAGCATGTTTACTCTGGCTGACCTGCTGAACCCGTCGCCGTCACAGAGGGAGCGAGCTCCCGATGCTGTGGTGGTTGAAGCGTACGCTAGCTGCGTTTGCCTGCCTACCCGACATCGCTAACCTTTCATAGTGATGCGTCAGCCAAACCCGATCAAAACACAGCAAACGAACAGATACTGTCGAATGATGCAAAATCGCCAAAACATTCTGCGCAGACCAAGAAATCCGCGTGGCTGATCGGATCAGCAGTGTCGAGCAAGACTGAATCGTCGAGCGCACCAGCTTTGCCAAGCGACGTGAGCACGCTTGCTGGTCTAAGCCAGCATGAATTGTCGCCGAGCAAGCAACCGCGAGCAGACAAATCTATTTCAAGGAGGAAGATTTACTACGATGGCCGCAAATGGGAGTACAAAGGCTACAAGTGGGTCAAACAGGGCATTCTGTCCTTGAAACTGATGCCTGTCGGATCGAACGAGATAATTGAGTTGGTCCACGAGAGAGACGTGCAACTTGATAATCAGAAGGGCCTTCTCAAGCTATGGAAGGGCATCGGCCGGCCTAAGCCCAAGAACAGAATGTACCAGCCACTGAAGATTCTTGGCGAAACAGAGGATGAGAAATTCGAAACGCAATGGACAGGTTTCGACGAGGAGTCATACTCACTAGAGCCAGCATCAAAAATGCGGAAAGTCGCCCCGGATTTAGTGGAGGAGTACTACGCCAGGCAAAAGTAAGGCGAAGCGAGCCATGCCGTCAAACACGGTGGAAAAAGCCCACTTAGACGGTCACAGCTCCCACCAGACCCAGGACGTAAACGTGAACATCGCCCAAGGCGGTAAAGGACCCTCGACAAGGCGGCAGATTGACCGGCACAGGGTTGCTACTGCCAGTAGTCGACCAGACCCGCTGGAATATGTATGGGTTTGGCGGGAGCTGTCAGCCGCCAGAATTCAGCTCTGCCTTCACACATACGCAAGCAGGCAGCTGTAAGGTCATCTTCGTATAGGCCCCGTCTGCACCTAAACAGGCCATGGTCACGATGTACCTCCTTTCGAGTCGCCGGGCTCTGCACGGTCGAGCGGCCCTGGCGCTTTCACACCATGGCAAAAGATGCCGCCATAATCTGGTTCGCTTCTGAAACAGGCGCGGCCGACTATAGTGCAGTGATGACCTTGTCTTCATCCTGTGACTTCTCTTAAGTGACGCTAATGAGGCACACAGGTGTGCGTCGCAACTCCATTTCTAGAATGATGCATTGTGAAGACTTTGCTCATAGGGACGCTGGTCGCTTATTAATACAATTTTTTTTTTCATGTCCTAGCAGTACAATGTTTCAACATTTTGCCTCCTCAGCCGCGCCGGGCTGGTCACCAGGCGGACGTTTCGCCCTCAGCAAGCGATCAAGCTGCTGCAAGACTCCGCTCTGGTCATTCAACGAAGCGCTTCGATACTGTATGACGAATCCCGCACTCGCAACGAATGTGTCCACAAATTTTCTCGGAACCAAGGCTCGGTACAGAAAGATCTCTGTCTTGCTCATGCCAATGACCCTCACCCACGCACTCAATTGGTTCGGTTCACCGCTCCTCAACATCTCCTGCGCCATCGCTGCCATAATCAATGCTATTTGCGCGTCCTCTTCTGCTTTCCTGGGCTTGATGCGCCGTTGCTCCTCAGCGATACGTCCTGTGGTTTCCTTCTTCTCTCCTTCGGCTTTTTGTAGAAGAGCTATGATGTGCTTCTCCTTCCTGTTTTGCAGCTCCGCAAAGTCGGTATATGCTATTGCTGAATCTGCGTCTGAGTCTCGGAAGACGCCATCTGTAGCCACCATCGACGCGGCATGTCCATATCGTAGCTGAAGCTTCTTGTTTTGCCCTCGCCTCCATGGCCGCACTTCGTACGGCTCAAGCAGCGCTGTTATTGCGTATAGCTTAGCGACGCCGTAGCGCTTCAACTTTTTCGCGGTGCTCAGCTGCGCGGCCTGGTATTGATATGGCCCCTCAATTTCGTTCTCCGTCCACTCGAAGCTTATGCCAAATATGTTCTTGTCCTTTTCGCTGCAGTATAGCGAGGAGGTAGACGTTGCGCCCCAAGGAGTTCTCCGGACGTGAGTGGCCTGGTGGCGCTTCGCCCGCCGCAAGGCGCATGTTTTCTTCGTTTCGATGCTCTGTCGTCTGCGGGATTGCGATGGCGCGTTCGCTTCGACCCTCCCCTTCCGTCCACTTGTAGTGGCTTGACCCGGCAGAGCCATGATGGGTCCTTCTCCAAATCATTCCTCGGTCGTTATCGTCTACAAGTGTCCTTGGATGACGCTCGTGCTGACGTCTGTCGATGTTGAGGGTGGCGTTGATTGCGTTTGCCCGACTTTCACAGCACCGGTACCCACGTGACAGCGCGCGTCTATTGCGACAAAGGAGACATGCCCCGCACTCCCCACATCGCAACGAGGAACATTACCGCAGTTCTCCGGCACGACAACGTGAACTCGGTAGTAGTCTCTGATCTGTTATCCATCCCCGTCTCTACTTAAGTCATAGCCATGTCCCGCGATCCTGATCTCCCTGAGACTGTTGCGCAACTCGTTACCCTGCAGGGCCTTCGCGTTCTATCGAATCTTGGCAAGCTGGGAGCCTCTGCCAGCAGATGGAACC
>MWMN01000244.1:0-19936 GCA_002968875.1 Cordyceps cicadae | reverse complement strand
TATAGAGACTTATAATCTTATAAAGTGGAGAAAAGTGGGTATATTTGTGGAGACCCTTTTTTCTCCTTTTTATCCTTATAATAGAAGATATAGAAGGGTCTTAATATATAGTAATATTATAATTATATTATTATAATATTATAACTTAACTTAATAAAAGTGGGTATATTTATAGAGACTTATAATCTTATAAAGTGGAGAAAAGTGGGTATATTTGTGGAGACCCTTTTTTCTCCTTTTTATCCTTATAATAGAAGATATAGAAGGGTCTTAATATATAGAATAGTATTATTATTATATTAAAGATATAGATAAACGATCTTTAGGAATAGACTACTAATCTGTAAGCTAAAAAGTATAAGAAAGTTATACCTAATCCGAATAAAGCGTTTATTATAGTCCTTAAGGTTAATAAGGTATATTGTTAGCTTAACATATAACTCCTTAGTATAGAAGAGGAAGGGATAATTAATTATTCTAATACTAAGATCTCTAATAGTAAGGCTATCGCTATATAATTATTTAATAATTAATTTAATTTATTTATAGTTATTATAAGGTATTTTAGTAGCAGGTTCATAATGTATTGTGGTGGCTCCTAAGTGGGTTGGCTCCTAAGTGGGTGGCCGACGTTACACTATCTTGATCCTCTTCAGTCACATTGTTCAGCTAGTAGCCACCGTAGTCCCTCACGCGTTTTTTCGTGATACTGCTTTGTGCCTTGTAGCTCTGGCATCACGATCCACCAACCGTGAGGCAGCCCCGGAAAGACACTTAGCTTTGTCGCAACACCGGCCTCGCGCAGCATCAATTCGTATATGATGCCGTCGTCACGAAAGGGATCGAGGCCGCATACATCAACGTAGGTCCTGGGAAGGCCAGAATGACCGAGCGGGTGGTGAGCAGGCGCGAAGTAATGGGATTTCAAGTCGGGCTTGTAACATTCTGCAACGGCGGTTAGGTTGGCTGTTTAATAGCTGCGGCAGTAAGCTCACTTACCCATCATGAAATCTATCAAAGACTGGTTCAGAACTGGGGCATCCTTGTTCTGCTGGCGGCTCAGCCACAGCTGTGCGTACTTGTCCGGTAATTTCTGTTCCGACGAGATGGTCTCGGGCACATTTAGATAGGCACCTGTCAATGACGGCCGCAAGCCTCGATCGCGCGCCTCAAGAGCCATGGAAGCAGCAATATTGCCGCCCGCTGAGCAGCCTGTCACGAGGAACCCCAGGGAAGGCTGCGCCGTCAGAGAACTGTAGTGTTTTGCGACCTATACAAAGTTTAGCATCCTGACAACCTCGCTCTTTGTTGCTTGGTTCTAGCGGTCATGACATACCCACTGTAGGGCATCCCAGGCATCGTTCTTGCCCGTCGGAAATGGATGTTCTGGCGCCAATCGATAGTTGACGTCAATCACGACGGCGTCATGGTCGAGCACCATGGTGTGACAAAAGATTGCAGCCGTGTTGAGATCACCAAAAATGTATCCACCACCATGGTAGTGGACCACCAGAGGCGACCCTCGCATGGCTGGCGTCGCCGGCCGATACCAACGGAGCTTGATGCTGGTGCCGTCGCGGACAGGGCAGTCGATGTCAGTCTCTAGTATTCTCGGGTCCGGCGCGGGCCGTTTGAAGCTTAAATTCGCGCGGACCTGCGCAAGTGAATCAAGAGTAAACAACGGTGGTTGATTCTGCAGTGTGTCACAGGATTCGACGGTCTGCGCGAGGCTGGTTAGTATACGTCGTAGGCATCGCTCAAGGGCCTCACTCAGACTGACAGCGGTAAGCTGCGGGGCCGGTGTGCCCAGGGCAAGCAGCTTTTCTGGAGTCCAGATGGGCACAGTCATGGTGATGAGTTCTGGTGGTTCCAATATTCGAAGTAGGGACTCAACAACGTTGGAGACTACGACCAGGACTCACGCATAGATATAACTCCTCTGGCTATCCGTACAGCACAGAGTGTTGTATCACCCAGTAACTGATCTGGAGAGGTGCAGGTCTGAGCCAAGAGCTGGATGTGGTCTGCATACAATGTCTCATCTGTCTCAGTTTTCCGTGCCACACCGAGCAAAATCCACAGCAGGCCCGCGGTGCACGGCAGTGAACAGGGTAAGCAGGCTCAAGTTCAGCAAGGTACATTCGAATATGTGAAAGACCATGCAGAAATGGCCGGGGAAGAAAATGCGTCCGTCTCTTCCGTCGCAACCATATGCATGCCGAGAGGGTGTCTCGATGAACATCCTCTATAGCCGGATATGCCTGTGGACAGTTTTCCCTTTAATGGGTGCCAGAATTACCAGGATTTCGTGTCCATCACCGGCATCCAATGGATTGTTCGAGCCATACCCACTTCCTCAGTAGAAAATCAAGAAGTTGCATCTTATCTCACAGCAATATACTATTATCCCAGAGCTTCAAGGAACCTTGAACTGCTATAAACCCTTTCCATGAGGCATGGCGCTCACGGCCCAAATCTCCAGCGCGAGATGACCCGACAGAGCGGAGACGGCCGGAGACACGAGTAACTCTCATATATGGTCAGGAGCAACGGGATTTATACCACCAATTCCTCACAGACAAATCTAGGATTTTCTACTCATTTCATCCTCGTGTTCGTGTTAGCCCGACTCAGAATATCAGCGGCAGCAGTACAACTGCGCATGGCGCGGCTATGGCCATGGAGGTCACTGGCCCACTTGGATGAACCGGCAACACTTGGGAGAGGAAGAAACGCAACAGATACATAGTAATACGATAAAGAGGAAAATGGCCAATTGCAAGAGCGGCGTTCCCAATTATTCTTATTATACTATCTGCTAGGGTAGGGTAGCCTGCACTCTCGCACAAGTGGTAGGTTACGACCCAAGATCATTCGTCGGCAAGCGAAAGCCTTCTATCAGCAATCACTCATTCAGTCTACCTAGTCGTGTACATGCGGAAAGCGCAGCGTGTAATGAACATTTTGAACTGATTTGAGTAGCTTAATAGTACTTACTTTTAGTTGAGTCTAGCACATATTTAATAAATTAATAGCAATGTTGGATCGAATCCCGGCAAACGCTAATAAGATACTGACTGGGTATATGCTAGACCTTGTTGGCGGGGTAAAATGGGAACCTGCGCCCGCACTCAAGGTCACGGGCAATAATACTTCGGACTTCGGCCGTTTATCCCTGTGGTAAGACGAGGTCAAGATAAAGGAGGGTGGGAGAAGGGGGAAAGCATGCAGACGCCCAAGTTATGCCAGCCAGCGAGACGGCTTGGAGCATGGTGGTGGTCATCTGGGCTCTACTACAAACAAGCTCGAATCGGGCCGCCTTTGTTGTGAACTTACAAGCAAGGGCTAGGTAGTCTTTAAATATATCCCACTCATTTTAAAAAGTGTAACGAGTGAAAATTAAAGGGCGCAAAGCTCGGACTCTGTACAGAACCGAACACCCGTCAAAGAAGAGTCCCGGCGGACAGCGCACCGGGCCGAGAGATTGAACCACAAGGTATTCGTGAGAACAATGACCCTAGATTGCCATCTTCTATCGGTATCGCGGGTTTCTACATGTTTCCGCATATGTTGATTCACCGCCATGTGCTCTTGCTCGGGCCTGGCCGGTGCCGTCATTCATCCCAAGGCCAAGCGCTGCTCCGTTGCCACCATGGAATAGTAGTATCCCTTCCCAAGTTTGGCTGGCTTGTAACAAGAAATAGCCCTTTGAGTCAAGCTGCTGCTTTCTTTGCCGTTGCGCCATATATAATCGCCACAGCCAGCTTCGGTTCGCCAGCAAACTTCTCAACAGTCCATCATCTCCAACCTTGACACAGCTCATCATGGATCCCCTTTCTAGAGCCGACGCTGCTATCGACATGTTGTCGTTCTCCTCCTACAATGACGAAAAGTCTTCTACTATTGTCCTTCTTCATGGAGGATTCACATGCCGCCTTGAGTTTTCGCTCGTCGTCCCGCACCTCTCAGACTTCCACCTCATCGTTCCAGATCTCCCGATGCACTCCGCCTCACGTCATGTTCAGCCAGGAACGGTGGAGAATGCAGCAAAGCTTGTTGCGCACTTGATCCGCTCGCATGCTCACGGCGGAAAAGCTCACGTGGTTGGCGTTTCCATGGGCGGTTACGTCGGCCAGTGCTTGGCACTACACGAGCCGCACATGGTCCTATCTCTTTTCGTGACCGGTTCCGCCCCTCTTGCTGGAAAGCGTCTGTTCATGGCTCGCTGGCCAAAACTGACATATTCCATCATGATGTTCATGCTACATGTCATTCCCACATGGCTGTACCGCTATCGCAGTGCCAGGGCCGGCATGACGCTGAGCGACGAGTTGGTGGCCGCGATGAGAGGCAATGTGACTTGGGGCTTGATCAGAGATATGTTTCCATGGGTCTTGAATTTCAATTTGGATCATGTTCGCCGTCTTCCAGTGCGAGTGCTTTCAATTGCGGGAGCAAAGGGGGACGATGTGCCAACTATGATATGGACGGCCGAGGCACTCAAGGATAGGAAGACAAAGCCAAACGAGCTCTGGCCCCAGGATGGCTCAGGAGGAATCATCGTGAGGAAAGCCACGCATGGGTGGGATGTACAATTTCCAGAGCTTTTCGCTCAAGGCGTGTCGGCTTGGGTAACTGGGCAGCGTTTGCCTCGAGAGTTTGAGCGAGTTTGACAAGTTCAAACATCATTGAGTCGCGACGGCGATGTGACTGTACACGCCCCTGTCTAGATAGAACTTTCAATTCATACCATTATTATAGAATTCTGAAAGAATAATCTTAATACTGTGGCCTCATAAAGTGAGTTGACCACGACACCGTTTCAGACTGGGCATGCAACATGCCGCTGGGTTTGTGGTTTAGGGTTCAGGGTAAGTCGTAGTCCACGGGAGTTGCCAGCACAACATCATGATGAGGGAAATGTCTTGCACCTGTTGACAGCGAAAGGTATAAAAAAAAATGTAGATCGAAGTCCAACCCTAAAATGATTGATTTAAACAGTACTAAAGCCGCATCAGATGTCTACCAGAGCCCTTCCAATGTGAGTCAACCAACAAACGCTGATCCGAGATGGCACCAACTTGGGGTCGGCAGAAAGCCCTGGCCTTTCCCAGCGGCGGAATTCCAATGCTTGGAAACGGTAAAACTGGAGGCAGCAGCCAAGCATGTTACACTGGCAATCTATTTTCTGCTCGTTACCTCACCTACCTAGTAAGCCCCCTACCTACTCGCCGTAGTAGCGCTAATAAGCAATAAGCTGGAGGGTGTGACCTGCCAGCAACGGAAGGGCTCTACACTGCTGTGCCGGCATCTCTGCAACAGTTATAAGCCTGCTCTCAGTATTCAGCGTAATTTAATTTATGCTTAATAAAGCCGTGACGTGGTGTCACTCGGCGCATGACACTGCAGACAAAGTCGTTGCATCCAGAATGCACAGCTATATTGGAACGTTACCTGGGCGACTTCCTGTTTGGTTCATCATCATCCGCGATGGTGAGGGCTCGCGTTGCCCTAAAATATTTGTAATACAATGAGCTCTGACAGGCCAGGAAAAAAAGGCCATGAAAGCCTTGATAGGAGAGCGAGAAGCTCAAGTATATAAAGTCATGAGCCCGCAGGTCCGGAGTTGAGGATGGATCAAGTCACAACACATCACATACTTCCCTGAGCCGACATCAGCCCCTATGCTGACCATGAAAGCCGCACTCGCAGCTTTGACTACACTTTTCTTGGGCCAGCTGAGCTCTGCCCACATGCAAATGAGCTGGCCACCACCGTTCCGGTCCAAGTACAATCCCTACACGACGAGTGTCGACTACAACATGCACGGCCCGCTCGACGCCAACGGCGGCAACTTTCCCTGTAAGGGATATCACTCTCTGCTGGGCACGCCGCAAGGCCAATCTGTCGTTACTTGGCAACCCGGGCAGTCGTACAACATGAGCATTGTTGGAGGCGCGACGCACGGCGGCGGAAGCTGCCAGGCGTCCCTCTCATACGACCACGGCGCGACTTGGACCGTCGTCCACTCGTACATTGGCGGCTGCCCACTGAAGACGAACTGGGGGTTCACGCTGCCGAATGACACGCCTTCTGGGGACACTGTCCTATTTGCGTGGTCCTGGTTCAACAAGATTGGCAACCGCGAGATGTACATGAACTGCGCGCATGTGACGATTGCGGGAGGCGGGACGAATTCAAGGCGGGATCCAGGTGATGCCTTCGGAAGCCGACCCGCCATGTTCGTTGCCAACGTAAATAACGGTTGTGGTACATCAGAGGGCTGCGATGTTGTTTTTCCAGAGGCTGGCCCGGATGTGGACGATATTTCATCCAAGACATGCGCTCCTGTGGGCAATTGTGGCTGAGGGTAATGCCGCACCATGTGATTGTGTATGTATGTATGTAGTTAAAACATGGGTTGAGCTGATCAGGGCAGGAAAGACGAAGAGGAGAGCATGACAAGAAAGACAAGAAAAAGGTGACAGGTATTGGACGAGTACGTTAGGGAATAGGAAAAAGAAAAGCAGCAAAGGGAAATGAAACCCGAAACCGGCGCGCGGGACAAGACGACTTGCTAATAATAAAGGTGACGTCTGTGCTGCGACAACCGCACAAGAATCGGCCGGGTCATTGGCGTCTTGTCACTGGATGCATTGAACACCCAGGTAGCTTACAAACATGCCCACCTACCCTGAATCGGAGCAATTCCCCTGGTCTGCCGAAGGTCCGAGTCTGGTTTGTCATGTCCAGCCCGCGTCGTCGGCTTCGGGCCAATCCAGGACAGCATCAGCGCATACATTAATTACTTGCTAGGCTGATGCCCCGCCAAAGCACGCCATCGCGGCATTTGCAGTTCCCATTTCCCTCTGCGCGCCGACTCGACTCGGGCCAGCTCGTGTCGTCCATGACAAAAAAATAAATAGCCAGGCTCATTACAGATCCGATTCTAGAAGCTGACGGTCAAGTCAGAGTTGGTTATATATTTCCTCTCGCCCAACTTGGCTCAATAACTGCCTCCCCTCCCCTCCCCTCCCCTCATCCCCTCACCATTAATTACATCATCACCCACCAACCACCACCACCAGCTACCGACTCCACCAAAACCAAGTGCAAAAACAGAAATTCCTTCTCTACTATCAACCAACAGAGACAACCAAGAACCACACCTCCTACCCTCCCCCAAAAAGCTCGCCACCATGTCCATCATCGACATCAAGACCAAGGCGCAGTTCGACGACCTCGTCCGAAAGACGCCCTACGTCGCCCTCCAGGCCCACGCCACTTGGTGCGGCCCTTGCAAGGCCATCTCGCCCTTCTTCGCCAAGGCCGCCACTTCCCTCAGCGTACCCGACAAGTACACCTTTGCGCGCTTCGACACCGACGACGTTCCCGATCTTGCTTTTGAGCTCGGTGTCCGCTCCATCCCCGCCTTCTTCTTCTTCGAAAACGGCGACAAGACCTCCGACCTGACCGGTCCCAAGCCCCCGGTCCTGCAAAAGGCTGCCGAGCAGCTGTCCACCAAAGCCAAAGCCGGCGCTGACGCTGTGAGTGCCACCACCACCACCTCGACTGCCGCCCCTTCTTCTTCTTCGCATCTCTAATCGGAGACGGTCCTTGGCCCGTATACAGCTCTCTACCAACGAGGAATTTTAATCGTCGAAACGCCGCGTCACCCTGACTACACACACCCACGCCCGAGATACTGAGACGACGTACACAATATTTGATACCAAAAGCCACTGGGGGAACAAACATCGGACCGGTCGCAAGACATGTTTAACGGCCAGTGTACAGTGTAGCTAGTCCCTTCACTTTACAAAATACAAAAACAATTGGATAATGTCACCCACAGTCCGCGTCAAGCTCCCATGATCAGGACCGCATCAAGAGCGCCTCTTTCGCCTTCATCACATCCATTGCCAAAACATGCAAAATGCTACATTCAGCGCTGTCCAACTCCGTGCTATATACACCATGGGAAATTGAAGAGAAATAAATGCTTCATAGGTAGATGGGTAAACACTCCCTGCGCACACCGCATCGAAATCGAGACTGCCACTCCGTCTTCATCACAATTCTTCCCTGGACCTCGTCCACCACCATCGGCCATCAGCTACCAGTATACTCTACTCGCTGACTTCACTCGAGGTTGCGCTCAACTGACCAACTCCAGAGTCGGTCCGTTTCTTCCCTAGAGCCTCTTGACGTCTCTTACCGCTGACAAGGGTGTTCTGCTGTTTCTCTTCGCGACTGGCCGCCTCACGGGATACCTCCTGATCTGCGTTGTGTGTTGCCGATACCGTCAAAGCGGGGAGCATGGAATGCCGCCGGGCGGTTTCCTCTCCGCTCGGAGCCAGCCGTTGCACGCCATTCGTGCCAACGCCGCGAGGGCGCTGATGGCTCGATCGCTCTGTCGATGTGCTTGTTCGATGAGACCCATTAGTGTTCGACGTTTCAGCTACAGCGCTGCTACTCGTCACATTGCGTAAGCCGGAAAACCCTCCCCGCCAGCGACCGAGGTTCCAGAAGCTGCCATCGCGGCCATCTTCCTGAGCGCCGGGTTCCGAAGCGCTCACCAGGCTAAAGCTTGGCGTCGGTGGTATCGTAGGTCCTTTGTCCGAGTCCTTGATCTTGGCGGCAACTTGGATATGGTCGGGCTTCGCGGATCTTGTTCGACCTCGCCCCTGAACATTGCTATTGCTCCTCTTTCGAGATGGCGGCGTGGCAATGTAAGGCTGCTTTCTCGCTTCCGATGCAAGGTTCGAGGCCGACACATTGAGCGGGGAACTTACTACGCTTTTCGGCGGCGAAACCGAACGCTCACTCCGCGTCGTTGGCGTTCCAGTCGAGGCTCGCTCACCTTCAATATCCTGTCGCCAGCTCATGATTCTATCTGAAGCAATCTGACTTGGCACTATGCTGCCGCTCGTGCTCAGCGACCCACGTCGAGAATGAACGCGGCTACCACCGCTTGTCCTCGTTGCGAGGCTAGAACTCCGACCAACGCCACCCGCAACCTTGCCAGAGAACTTGGAGCCCGTCTCCCACAGGCTTTGGTGCCGCTTCACCGCCGCGCAGTCTTGTCTAAAGACTTTGATGATGCCCTTGCGATCAGCGGTAATGATAATGTTGCCACTCTTGTGCTTAGCCCGTTCCAGATAGGCAGGGCTCTCAATTTTTTTCCTCATGCTGCCCGGCACATCCGAGTGCGTCACCTCTGACAGAGCGCTCTGGCTGACGGTGGCCTCGCTCAGACTCATCAGCGTCACTGGCGGTGGGTTGCACAAATCATAAATCGGGTCGCCGGAGGCGCTCAGGAGTTGCTTGGTCGCGATGGGTGCCATGAGGGCAACAGTCACTACCTCGGGATGTGCATCAAAGCACTCATACGGCTGCTTGTCGCGGATTTCAAGCTCAGGATGTGAGGTATCCCATATGTACGCTTTCCGGTCTTCGCTGCCAGACGTCACAAATTGCCCGTCATCGCTGAAACGCGCGTGAATCTGACTCGACATGTTTTCATGCCCTTTGAACTTGGCTTCAAGCATCCGCGTCTTGAAACTGTAGATGCGCACACGAGAGTCGTTTGAGCTGATCAAGACCTTTACGTCCGGTTGATGGAAGCCGCGGGCAGGAACTGCCTTGGTACGAATTCCGGTAATTTTGCTGCCCTTTGCATTTTTACCGCGGGATGAACGTACATGAATCTGCCAAGGATTTCGAAGTCCTTCCGTCTCGTAAAAGATGCAAATGCCGCTGAGAAGGCCGCAGATGGCTGTCTTCCCATTTGGTGTAAACGCCACGGCGGTAATAAACTCTCCCGTCTGCGCAGAGAAGGCGACAGCTTTGTCAGGGATGCTCCATAATCGCAGCTGCTCATCTAAGGATCCAGCTAGAAAGAAACGATCGTCGGTTGGATGGAAGGAGATGGACGTGACCAGATCATCATGCTTGAAGGTGCATAAGCTTTCCTGGCGGCTGAGGTGCCACAATTGCACCGTCTTATCCATGGAAGAAGACAGTAAAAAATTGTTCTTGCTCCAGCTCAGAGCCAGGACTTCCCCACCGTGGCCCTCAAATTCGCGGATAGGCTCGCTCCGGAAAACGGGTGCGCTCAGCCGTTCATGTTTGGAACGGTTGTCTTTTTCGTCATCATCTTGCTCCTGTTCCTCCTCATACGCCCTTCGCTCCTCGGGCGTGGAGAGAACGGCGTAGACACGGACAAGATGGTCCATGCCCGCAACTGCTAGATAACGACCATCGAGGCTGAACTCAGCCGCCCATATGGCATTGCCTCCTTTGAGAATCTTGCTGCCGACAACGGTAGCCGGTGCATGCTTGGAGAGACTACCCGCTTTCTTGCCGCTGGTGAGCTCTTGCGCAAGGAACAAGTGGTTAAAACTGCGGGCCTTCTTGTTGTGTGCCTTGACGCGGATATAGCGAGGGGGTTCCTTGTGCATCGGTAGATAACCGCCTCCGGCACCCATGACGCTAGTCAAAGCCCGAGCATCGGTTCCATCGGTGCGGGCATGTTCTCCAAAGTCCGAGTCCGACTCGGCGTCGTCCTCCTTTCTGAATGGTGCGCGAACAGAAAGCCGACTGAGAAATGATGGGCCCTTCTTACGCTCTTTGATACTATCAGGGCGCGTGCCAGGGTTTGAGTCGTGACTTGGACGGCCAATGCTGTCGGGGGCCGGGCTATCCGGTCTGCCGGCGTTGAGGAGCCGTTGTGCGATGGTGGGTTCCGTAGCGCTATTTGTTCGAAGATATATTTGCTACACGGGTTAATATGTGTGCGCGTCGGTCCAGGCACTCCAGGGTGCATACCGTACTGAGAGGATCCAAACCGGACGTGTGGCCTTGGTTTGACGTGGTGGCTTTCAACGTATTTTTGGTTGACGGGTTTTCCTTGCTAACTGGCGGGCCGGCGCTGCGCGAGTGCTTCGAGGTAGGGCGTCGGCTAAGGATTGGACTGAGGGATTCGCTTGCATTGTCGTCAACTAATAGCGAATTAGTACACAAGTTTGCATCGTCATTTTGCACCAAGGCTGACCTGATGGCGACTTGGTGGACGGTCGCGCACGGCGATCTTGCTCCCTAACTGAGTGCGGATCGCTGGCTAGTGATGGCGAAGAAACGTCGGTAGTCATGTTTCCATACTAGCAACGAGCAAATTGTAGCGCAAGCGCAGTCTCAATTTGCAGGCATGGCGAGAGCAGAAACCGAAGGGATCTTGATGAAAGCAAAGCAGAGAAGGGGAGAAGAAACCCCCGTCGTGGAAATGACCTGAGCGCTGTCACGAGCGCCGCGGCAAGGACGTTTGCTGTTAGCTATTCGGCCGTCTAGTGGTCTCCGTAGCCGTGCGATCCGCAAGTTGAGAATGACAAGGGCGATTTGGTGTGTCAGGGGGGAGCGTGGAAGCATCCAGGCCGATTCGAGATATTACAGAGGAGGAGCTCGCAATTGAATCTGCAACGGCAACGTTGAACAATGAAGAAGAAGAGGAGCAAAGCAGCTGCGATGGCTGTGGAATCTATGACGAAGGCGACGTTTGGGTTCAATGTGGCCCAGCCAGCTAGAGTCGTTGGAAGACTGAATAAGGCTAAGCTTTGGCGGACCAGCGTACGCTAAGGGGCTGGTGGTTGGCAGTCAAGAGAAGTAGAAAAGGGACGGCGTGAAACAGGAATGAATCGCTGGGAATAAAAATAGACGTGGCGACCATGTCAATGGCAAGAGGAGAGAGGGAGAGAGGGAGGGATTGCGAACAGGGAACAACCCGTTTCGATGATGCGGCTGGGAGCTTGTCGAAAGGGGGGGGGGGGGGTTGTGCAAACAGAGCCCCCCCGACGCATGCTGCTTTTTGCATAGTCGATTTTCAAATCCGCATATCTACCTATGTACGGAGTACAGATTAGAGACTAAAAGTCACACTCTCATAACACTATTCTCCCTTGAATTGGCTCTCCTTCCTATCCGTACTACCATTACTGTCTATCACCAAGCTTACTGTTCTGATTTTCCGGTGATATTTACCGTCGCCACTGTTGTTGACACCTTGATTGCTCACGCCGACTCTGCTTCAGGGCGGGCCAGAGCGGCGACTTCATGGCTGGCGCTGGGGAGGTCTTCTGGATAGCGCAGTGGCCTCTTACTAGCGTAACTATGCATTTTCCAAAACCAACCATGCAGAAAGACCAGCGCGCAACCTCCCCGGCAATCTACCACCCACATTGCTTACCTAGGTAGGTATAGAGGTGCACCAGTCAGACCGCGCTATTTTGGGCGCTGGCTGGTGCATCACATGCCTGCTAGCGAAGCCCTGTCTCTCAAACCGTCACGCCATTAGTTCTATACGTAGGTATGTGCTAACCTACCTACCTATGTAAGCATGCTTGTACCTCCCTACATATTCGACGAACCAGTTACTTTCACATCGTCGTCCATGATACTCCGTGGTCCCTGATTTTCGTGTATCACAAGGCTGCGACAATCGATTTATCCGGTTGCTCGGCATTGAATAGTACTACGTAGCTTGATCAGCTACATCGCCTACCTGCTCCCCCTGGCTACCGCCAACCCCCCCTTCCGCACTTCTTCGACGTCCTTTTCGCTCATCCCTCGTACCTACCAGTAGTTACAGAGTTGCCCGCTAATAATAAGGCGGGGGAGTTCATCATTCAAGAAAGCGAGTGCTGCCAGTTGCCCCATTGTTATTACATCCATGTCATGCGCCCTGGTACTGTACGGCCGACCGGACCCCGGACCAGCCTCTCTTACTAATTATTATAACTTGTGCCAACCTCTCGGTTTCGCTCAGGGAGAGAGATGTAACGAAAAGTCAGGTACGCGAAATAGGCAGCGAGAGCCAATATCCGTCGCCACATACCGCCTTTCCAGCCACACACAGGCAGCGGGCAGAGCCTTGCAGAAATGCCAAGAAGCCACCGAGTCAACATGCGCGAACAGGCTGGGAGAGCAGGCTCAGCGATTGCCACCGCATTGTTAGTGATACCTACTGCGTCTTGTCCTGGCTCATAGTCTGGGAGCCCAAGCCAAACTAACCTCGCAAGGGAGACGATGTTGCGAAATTATCCCTTTCTCCCCCGTGGGACCTGGGGCCAATAGACCTACCCATTGCAACGGCCTCTGGGTGAATGCCATGGCAGAAAAGCCGACGACGAAAACGGTGGCTTTTTCTCTACCATTACGCGTACCTAGCCAGGGTCCTCGCATTCGCGTCTCCAGATCCGAGCGCACGACGCATTTCCATCACGATGGCGGCGCACAGTGTTTCTAGCCATTTTGGGTTAATGGTACTTTGTTTTCCCTGCCATAAATGGACTAGGCTTGCTGACCATGACTGCTCTCTACTTGTACATGGAATTAATTTGGCAAAGAGGAAGAGTTCCTGGACGAACGTTGCCTATCATCATGACATAATACTCCTGCTGAGGTTTCCACAACGCTGGGGTCGGCACCAGTAACAGAGTAGGGAGTAACAACAAGCCGTTGGCCAGTCACACGTCTCTTTTGGATTTCGAGTCACTTTGACGTCGCGATGGAATACCAACATCCCTAAATCCTCCTCCGAAATGCTGCGCATGAGAATGCATGACAAAGGTAGCTTATTGTTAAAAGTGCTTGCATCCGTGTTAAAAACTTTGGTTCAGATGATGTAAATACCCAGCCCCCTCACTCAATGTTCCCTCTGATTACGAGTAAGCGGCTCACTAGGCGACTCTGTCATCCGTACATTGATGGCTGGCCGCCAACATTGCAACAGGTGGTCACCTACCCTATATGCACGGAAGTGGCGAGAATTCAGAAAATGATGAGCGTGGCGGCAGATTGAACTATCCCTGGATTAGCTTGATTTATTGAAGCACACTTGATGCCCTAGGAAAATTCACACCTAGATTGAACCATCACTGGATTAATTTAGTCTATTATTAAATCACAATCCCGGGAAAACTTAAACTTGCCAACAGTTCAAAGTTTCTGTAATAAACCAAATATTTCAACACTTAGAATACTTTGTGCTTTGCTGGTAGTGCGCCACACTTGACAGCGCCACCCCCACTACGAGTTGTACCTATAAATTGTCCTGTCTTGGAGGGGTAACGATCCAACTTTTAACCACGACCCGCTTGACCGCATACAACTTGCTTGACCGACAACTTCATCTCCGACCTTTGTGCGTGGACGACCCAGATGCCCTCATACCAATAACACCAATAGTTAGACGCAAAAAACAGCCGCCGACATGAAGCTGCTGTCGCAAAAGCAGTTCAAAGACGTTGAGGAGGAGCAGGTGACTCTCCAACCAGAGGAGCCAGAGGACATGGTAACAACCCCGACGCCTCTGGGCGTGCCCAAATACGCATCTCCTCGCCATACTAACTTGGACAGTGGCACGCATACAACCTTATTGTCGTTGGCGACCGAGTCCGTGGCCATGCCATTCGAAAGGTCAGCATACAAAACAACGGCACCGGAGCCACCCAGTCGGAGCGTGTTCACGTCGACCTCACCGTTAAAGTCAAGTCACTATTCTTCGACCCCGCTGCCTCATCGCTGCGTGTTTCTGGAATCGTATGCTCGGAGAACGACCACGCACCCATGGGCTCGCACCATACTCTCGATCTCGAAGTCGACCGCCCGTTTACCCTGATCAAGGCCCAAGGATGGGACAGCGTCGCTCGGGAAGCACTCGCACAAGGCCTGGGTGACGACCGCAACCGCGCAACCGCCACAATCGTCATGCAGGAAGGCCTTGCAAATATATGCCTGATTACCGAGTTTAGAACAATATTCAAGGCTCGCGTGGATCATGTGGTGCCCAAAAAGAGGGACGCGGCTGCCACGCAGGACGCTGGTATAAAGAAATTCTACGACAAGACCCTTGCGACCCTGGTTCGCTCAATAGACTTTGCCGCGCCGCGCCCGCTGCTGCTCGCGAGTCCCGGCTTCATCGCCACCGACTTTAAAGACTATATTGCACAGCAGGGCCGAGACAAGTCGGACAAGATCTTGACTGCCGTCGCCAAGCAGGCCACCGTCATTCATTCCAACTCCGGTCACATGCACAGCCTACGCGAGGTTCTCAAGAGCCCCGCGGTCATGGCTCAGATGCGCGACATGAATTTCGCCAAAGAGGCCCAGTTCATGGATAAGTTCTTCGAGCTGCTCAAGTGCGACGACGGCCGAGCCTGGTACGGCACCCACGCCGTCAACAGAGCCGTTGCGGACGGTGCCGTTGGCCCCGGCGGCGGCACCTTGCTCATAAACAACTCGCTCTTTCGCAGCAACGATCTGGCAGTGCGAAAAAAGTACGTGGCGCTGGTCGACAAGGTCAAACTGGACGGTGGCGAAACCCGCGTGCTCAGTAGCGACCATGAAAGTGGCCAGCGCCTGAAAATGCTGGGTGACATCGCGGCTATCTTGAATTATCCAATGCACGATCTAGACGACGATGAAGAGGAAGAGGAGGAGGCACCGCCAGCAGTGGATAGAACCCGGCATGAAGAAGACGACGTTGGTATGCTAGATAGCGTCATTTAAGCGCTCAATTTAAAAAGACGACGGACAAAAATGGGCAAAGCTCGAATTGTCTTTACTTGGAGCAAAACGCATGCATCAACGCCGCCTCTCTAGTTTTGCGGCTTCATCAACAGCTCCCCATATACAGCCCTTTCGAGTTCGTCATATAAATTAATAACAACAGAATCTGGGAACGGGTCAATATTGACTACTAGAGTGGCCGCAATACCAGCCGCTCGATCAATCCACTATCCTAATCCATGGGGGAGGGGAAGAGGCCGCAGGCAATGAGTTGGGTCTCGCTTCTAAAGTGCGATCCCGGACACAACAGTGAAGCCTTTTCTTAGAAAACAGTTAATTGACGTAGTGCTAACATACTGGCCGCACATCATCATGTTGTAGTGTCACGGTGGACATTGCCTCCGGTTGAGTATTGAAGCTATAGTAGGCAGGGCCGCCGTGTAAAGGTACGCTTTGTTTGAGCCATGGCATGCAACGCGCCGTCCTCGTTACTGTTCCCGTGCCTTGTCCATGGTAAATTTCCGTGCCTCTTGCTTTTCCTTATAATTAAGCACTGACCATGCTCTTTCCTAAGCAGTATTACAGTCCTGGTTATGCGGCAATGCCCATATTGACATGGGAAATTGCCATTCGAAAATACAAGATCAAAAGCATAATCCATTTGTAGGGCATACATAACCTAGAAATTGTCCTTGTCCTAGCTCTCAAGCATCCATTTTGAGAGCCGCTGTTTTTTCAGTCACATATCCAGCAGCGATGGCCGCGACCTCGGCGTCTGTCATTGCTTCTAGGAACGTCATCAATACTCTTTCACTGCAGCCGGCCCTCCAGGTATCCGGGCGTTGTAGAAGTAGCCGCCATGGTGGTTTGTAGGAGAGTCTCGACGGTGCCGCATACGCGAACTCCGAGTCGACAACGGCGGCAATCTCGCCACTGCCGAGTAATTTATTCGTGGGTCGGAAGTCGTCACATCAGAGTTTGAATAGCCCCCTGTCAGATTCTGAGGGCTCTCGGTCGCTCACGAGCCTATGGAAGAGGAGTCTAGTAACATTGCCGGCAATCAAGGTCATTGCATAGTTCTGCTAGTATGCCAAGTGGTCGATGTAGAGCTGCAAGTGTAGCAAAGTAATCCTGCGTGCATGTAGAAACTGGCTGCGGCAGGTCGTCTCATCTACATCCTCCCTCCCATGGCACCCGATTCGTTCATCCACCTGGTAAGAGGCCGGCGTGTAACTCTTGATGAACCATCCGCCGTCAGCTCAAGTGAGCCGATCGCGTCAGAGTCCAGTCTCCAATGGCCGAGGAAGGCATTAGTGGGCTTTTCTTGTGTTTTTCTTGGATGTTTGACCGATGAAAAGTGAGCGCGAGACCAGCTTCCTTATGCGTAGCGAGGATGCCCTGCCAACCCCTGTCAGTGGTTCTGTGTTACCAATGAAAGTGTGGTGACGCAGGGTTGCTGGGACGATGCCCCATATGCGGCAGTTTCTTTTTCTTTTATTACTAAAGAAATGGTAAGAATATCAATGCCTTGTGATGTAAAAGTAGCAATTATGTTATTTCTGCTCTACTCACTTTACGACGGGCCGGAAAAGGCAGGCCGCGCACCGTTCTGCTCCTGTCTCGACCATCTTTGACAGACCTAGTCTCAACAAAAGTCTTTGTGTACATCTTCAACACAAGCATCAAACTGGGCGGAACTTGAGATTTGGCGAGGCCCGGTAGAGTATGTACAGCGGCGTGAGTCAGGAATCAATAGCCATCTTCAACAGGCTATATACACTGCTATAGTTATTAGAATATTTAGCTTCCGTGACCTCATTTCGGGTATCACAGAGACAATCCGGGCCGAGACCCAAGTGGCAGCTCTCAGAGACAAGCTGGGCCGAGACCCAAGTAGTAGCGCCTACAGCTACTGCGTGACGTGATGGCGACACGGGCCAAGTGAGACGTCTTTCGTCTGGACCACTAATTCATCTCCGATAGCACCGAAGTACCAGCTGCAATAGCATCATGGGCATGACACGATGCAGCGTTTCAGCTGAGGATGAGCTGTACACTGTTTGCTTGTGTTTGTTGATATTAATGCGGTCTTATAAATGGTGTAATTCGTACGTCCATAGAAAGACATATGACATTACGTGATACGGGTTCTTCTTATCATCTGCTGTCTTCAAAAGCCCGATTACGACTTCACAACAGTACCGCCTGATACACTCGTGCCGACATTCGTACAGACAGTCATTCGTATCATTATCTATATTGATTTACCCGCCAGAATGCGCTTTTTCCGCGTCCCCGATACTTCAATGCCCGCCGCGTCATCACCTTCCCGCGTCCAAGTCAGCTACCCTTCACAACTCCGCCGTAACCGCGGCTCCGCCGCCCCTATCCTCGGACAGGCGCTCGCCATCGCTGCCGTTCCCTACGGCATGGGCAGCGCGTTAACCTCCGCAGCCGTCTACGGAGGCGGCCAGCTAACCCTGCTCGTCGGCCTGTTCGTGGTCCTGCTACTTACCGGCTGTGTTGCCGTGTCCCTTGCAGAGCTGGCGTCCCGATTCCCGACCTCGTCTGGCGTCTACTACTGGACCTTTCACCTAATGCAGGATAACTACGCTGGTAAGGGAGCTAGCCGTGCGGCTGCGCTGACCTCTTACATAGCAGGCTGGTTCTGGCTGGTCGGCAACTGGACGATTGCCCTCTCTGTCAACTTTGGCTTCGCATCGCTTCTCGCGGCGACCGTGTGTCTGGGCCGCCCGGACTGGGCCGCGGCTCCAGCCTGGCAGCTCCTCCTCGTCTTCTACGCCCTTTGTATTGTCACCTTCATCGTGTGCGCCGCTGGTGACGCCATCCTGCCATCAATTGATTCCGCTGCGGCCGCGTGGAACCTCATCACTATCCTCGTCATCCTTATCGTCGTCCTCGCCGTCGCAGGCACCAGATCTGGCGGCATACAACCCACGCTCGGCCATTACGATCCGTCTCCGTCCGGCTGGGGCCCCGGTTTCGCCTTCTTCATCGGCCTGCTGCCTCCCGCATACACCTTCTGCGGCATTGGCATGGTCACTTCCATGGCCGAGGAGTGTACCGATCCCGAGGTGCAAGTCCCGCGGGCCATGGCGCTCTGCGTGCCTGTCGGCGGCGTCGCCGCACTGCTCTTCGTGTTGCCGCTGTGCTTGACGCTGCCGCCGCCGGAGGATCTGCTTGCCGGCGCGGCGTTCGGTCAGACGCTACCGTCTGTACTCGCGCGCGCGCTAGGCGGTGCGGCCGGCGGCATTGCGGTCATGGTGCCGATTCTAATCGTCACTGTCCTCTGCTCTGTCAGCGTCACCACAACCGCTTCACGATGCACATGGGCTTTTGCGCGCGACGGCGGGCTACCGTGTAGCCGGCTTTGGGCGCGGACAACAACGGGAAGCCGCCAGCCACGTCCGCTCCCGGCGCTCGCGCTCGTGACTATCGTGCAGATGCTGCTCGGCCTCATAAATATCGTCAGCAGCAGCGCGTTCACCGCCTTCGCATCGGTCGGCGTCATTGGGCTCGCGGCGGGGTACCTGGTGCCCATCGCCATCAGCCTAGCTACCGGTCGGCGCGCGGTGAGCGAGGCCCGGTGGCGACTACGCCCGGCGATCGGAATCACGGCCAACGTTGCTTCTGTGCTTTGGATTCTCTTTGAGATGGTCTTATTCAGCATGCCACAAGCACTTCCAGCAACGTCATCGTCGATGAACTACGCGTCGGTCGTGTTTGTCGGGTTTGCGGTGATAAGTGCAGGGTGGTACTTGGTCAGTGGCCGACAGAGTGAGCTCATCCCAGCAGCTTCAAAAATAAATGATCATGACTGACCGACCATACAATAGAGTTTAAAGGCCCTCCAGAAGAGACCAGGGACGTTAATAACAGCATGTAAACTCGGGTTTAGCTGCTTTCTAGTGACTTTCTTAATCAGCCGTGTTAGTACTATAGGTAGCTGATATAGAGGGGGTTGCAGCTCATCTGTACCTCAACCTTGGTTCAGCTGACCTTAAAATGAATTAAAGTGGGCCACTAGTGGTAGAAAAAGGTCACCTAACAGTAACTATTAAGTACCTATATTTAATATATAAAAGTAAAATCTAAAGAGTAGTTAAAAAGGATAATATTTAAGTATTTAAATATTAACCTATAATTTTTTATTAAATACTCTTTTATAATTACCTTCTTTCTTATATAGAAATAATAAAGATATATTTTAAGAATATACTAGGTATATTCTAGGCATATATTAGGTATATACTAGGTATATACTAAATATACTTAGAGTTTTTTATATTATATGTATAATTATAAGGATAAAATAAGTCTCCACTTTATAAGATTATATATCTCTATAAAT
>MWMN01000243.1:0-20086 GCA_002968875.1 Cordyceps cicadae | reverse complement strand
CTTATAAGAGAACTTCTTACTAAGTTTTATTATCTTCCACTTTATAATAACTTTATATACCCTAATAGTAGTAAATATTAATACTACCTTTATTAAGAGGTTTATTAGCTATTAATCTCTATAAATATAGATTCTAGCCTTATACTTCTTTAGGTATCTAAGGGAGTTAAATTTATATATATAGACCTAGTAAAGGTTAAGGGCTTATTAATTTAGTTTAGTTATTTAATTATTAAGAGCCTTAATAACCTTTAAGTCTATAACTCTCTAGATTTCTTTAACTATTAAGTTATAGAATTAGACCTAATTTAAATATAACTTAGTTTATTAATAGCTATTTAGAAGAGGTAGGAGAGAATTATAATATAGTCTACTTAGAATATTACTATCTAGTATAGCTAATATAGCTCTAATAAGTTAACTCTTTTAATTCTTACTACTAGTATTATTAGCCTAGTTAGTACTAAAGTCTTTTAGGTTATATAGAGTATATAGAAGTGTAGGAAATAGCTAATTCTTATCCTCTTATATATTCTTTTATATTCCCTTAGCTAGTTTAGGGGTTATTAGTTAATCTACTATTTATTATAGGTTACCCTAATTATAGCCTTTACCCCTTAAGCTCTAGAAGAGATTAAAATTACTACTCTTAAGTAGGGTAGAGGTAGTAAAGGTATATCCTTAAAGATATACCTTATTAGAGAGTGGTTCCTCGTTTAAGAGGTTATTAAGGAGCTTCTTAACTAGCTAAAGGAGTTACTAGGAGGCTTTTTTATAGGAATAGAAATAAGTCTTATTAAATATAATATAACTTNGAGCTTCTTAGCTAGCTAAAGGAGTTACTAGGAGGCTTCTTTATAGGAATAGAAGTAGGTCTTATTAAATATAATATAACTTAAGTTAATTATTTTAGTACCCTTTAATATAGGGACCTAGATTTAGTATTATATTAATAAGATAATTCCTATAAGGTATTTAATATATACTCTCTATTTAAGCTTATTAGCTTAACTAATAACTCTTTCCTTTATTAATATAAAGGCTTTATAATTAAATATTCTAATATAGTCTATTTAGGGCCTCTAATCCTCTTAGAGGTGATTCTATTTAGCCCTATTAGTCCTTAGCTAGTTCTAGATTAGCTTAATAGGAGTCTTCTATTAGCTCTAATAGTGTAGGCGTCTATTAAGGAGATAGATAGCTATTTAGTATACTAGGTTCTAGAATTAAAGAAGAAGGCTAGCCTAGAGGTAAAGTAGTGTTACTACCTCCTTTATAATGCCTCTAGAGTGTTCTTAATAGCTACTATAATATAGATAATTAGACAAGCTAGCCTAGAATTAAATTCCTAAGTTAACTAGTATTTATTTAGCCTATAATAAAAAAGAGGTCTTATTATCTATAAGGATAGTATAAATCTTAATATTATATTAGTGTTTAACTATATTAATAAAGGTATTAATAGAGTTATTAAAACTAGCCTTCTTATAGAGTATTTAGTATATATAGAACCCTATATAGTAGTAAGTTACTAGCTATATATAGTAGTCTTAATTAAATACTAGTCTAAAGCTAAAGAGGTTAACTAAAATAGTTATAAATAGTATAGCTAGGAAGTTCTTCTTATAGGGGACCTATAATATTAATTTAGTAGCTTTCCTAGTATAGTAGACCTTATAGGCTAATATTAAAGATACTCTATTAATTATAAGGCTATTTAGCTATTATAGAGTCTATTTTATTATCTTTTAGCTAGAATATCTAAGTTAGTAGTACTAGAGGTTAAATAAGGTCTTTATTAATAGCTTTAGTACCCTAGATAATATAGTAACTATAGCTATTATAGAGTTCTTTTTCTAGTATAGAATAAGAGATTATTAGTTAAACCTTATAGTATTAAAGAGGCTCTACCTTTATTCTTTATTATAATAATATACTTTATTAGTTTCTATAGACTAGAAGATATTTATAAGCCTTATTCTATTCTCTAAGATAAGGTTATAAACTAATTAGGAATAGTAAATAGCCTTTATAAAATAAAAGGTTAAGCTATTATTAAGTCTTATTATTACTATACCTATCCTTTAAGCTATACTATATTAGTTAAAGAATATAGTAACTTCCTAGTGATTAGTCTTATCTAAGTCTTTAAACTATAACCTATTATTAAAGATATAGTCTTAAGTACTAGAATCCTAGAGAATAAGGTCTTTAGGAGGTATACTAGCTATAGCTTAAGACTAGGGAGCAATTCTTATAGCTACTATAAAGGTTATCTTCCTTTATTAGTCTTCTTTAGTAGGTCTATTAGAGGAGTCTCTAGTTTTAGCCTAGGCTTTTATAATAGTATCCCTAACCTCCTTTAATACTATAATAATAGTTTATTAAGCTTTTTCTTAAAGTCCTTTCTACTTTAATATTACTATAAGATTAAGTAGGTAGGTCTCTAGTAGGTAGAAGAAGTAGGATCTCTAATAAACTAAAGGATCTTTAATAATATATTTCCTCTAATAGAAGTTATAATAAAGGTAATCTTTTTTTAGCCTTACTATTACCTCTATTAGCTTAGAAGTAACTACTAGGGCTTTTAGTTAGTCTATTATTATCTAATTCTATTAATTTAACTAGAAGTTAGTTACTATAGCTACTCTTATAACTAGTAGGTTAGGATTATCCCTATAGAGATAATTAAGAAGATATTCTATATTTAGAACTTCTCCTTTAATTACTTTTAACCTTATAATAGCTATAAATATAGGTAGATAGGTTTTAATAATAGTAAGGACTTTATTAATTATCTACTCTATATTAGTAAAGTATTAGATATAGAAGTTATAGTACTTTTAGAGGGTTAATTTAACCTTTTAAGCCTACTTACTAAGGCTTATATTCTTAAAGATCTAAATAGATAGAAGAGTGTTTATCTCTTTAATTAGGGCCTTATTAATCTCTTAATTAAGTAGCTTAATTTATCTTTTAAGCTTATAGTACTAATCTTAGAGCCTAGTAAATTTAGAAATATATAAGAGGTAGTCCTTATATAAAGATAGCTTAACTATAGCCTATAGAAGGTTAAGAGCCTTCTTTTAGGTTTTATACTAGTTATTTTAATAATTAAATAGGCTTATTTAATTATTAAATTATTATTATTAGAGCTTAAGAAGGTTAATAGTATTCTCCTTTATTTAGCTAGTTTAAGAGGAGAAGGTAGATAGTATAGCTCCTTTAGCTAAAGAAGAGGCTATAGTAGTAGCTCTTCCTCTTCTTATACCTAAGGAGATAGAAGTAGTTAGTTTAAGAATAGGGTCTTAAATAAAGAATTCTATAGTAGAGGAATTATTTTTATCTATAGCTTTATAGACTATAATAGTCTCTTTAAAAGAAGGTAGAATTAAAAGAGTAGGCTACTTAAGGGTTTATTAGGTTATTAGGTTAATATATAGCTAGAGGGAATTAAAATTAGTAAGTTATTTAAGTTCCTAATCCTAAAGAGGCTAATTAGATAGGCTATTAAGCTTATATATAAATTTAATAAGTATAGAAGTTATAATAGCTTTAAAAGAGTTCTTTTAATAGGTTAGTTAGTTTTTTTAGTTTAAATTAATAAAATAAAGAACTTACTATACTAGATTAGTAGAAGATAACTTCTAGAGTAATTAAACGTTTAAATTAAGCTAGTTAGATACTAAATAGGCTTATAACTATTATATAGAGTAGTTATTCTTTATAGAAAGTGTATTAATTTATTAGAAAAGGAGCTGACTTAAAGGTAGGAAGTTAGGGACACCCTTAGGGGGCGCCACCTAGGAATTGTGTGGGTTCCACAGCTAATTTACTTGGTTTCCTACCTAACCCTTGTCTCGTGACCCGCCTTCCTGCTTGACACCTAAGTACCTACATACCTGAACCCAGGCTCTTGTAATCAGCCATCCCCATCATCATCATCATCATCATCAGCAGCAATCGACATCATCAACAGTCGCCATCATGAGCAGCTTTCATCATCAGAAAAATAGCAGTAGCCATCCACCACTTCCGAAAATGCCTCCAAATACTACGACAGTTCGTTTGAGAGTTGGGTTCTGCGACGAGTTATTCCGCGACTGTATTCACCACAGCCCAAACACGGACACCAGCAAGTACTATGAGGACGCGCGCAACCAACTCAACCTTTGGGCGAAGGCTGTCATGGTCTTCAACAATACGTGGCTTGAGCCCACTCTCGACATATGGTTGAGGCATAGCTCGAGGAAACTGCAGCGAGACGCGCTAGATATCCTCCTGATTGGACTAGAAGAGCTTCTTTTGTACGGTACGTGTGCTCCCTGCTGGTTTGAGGCTTGATTGTTTCGTCTAACCATGCGCCAGCGGTCAAACCATTCTACACATCCGACAAGTTACCAGAATCTCGAGCCCTTTCAATTCTGAAAGCCCCTCAAAGTGGGATCAAGAAAATCATGGGCAGTCTGCACTTTTTCGCTGACCGGGTTATCGCTCAGCGTAAGTACGAAGCCACCTTCAACGACAGAGTGTGCAATTTCAAACTCGAGATGATGGACCGCAAAACTGAGGTAGATATTCATCGAGATATCCTGGATCGCTTCCCTAAAATTCTGCCCTCCGAGCCTTTGACTTCAGTCGTTGGTGCCATCTACGAAGCGGTTCCCGAATACCTCCGCCGTGTCCGCGACGAAGTTACGAAGAACACTGGAAATTTGCATCGTCATCTCGCTGATCTGATATCCTTCCAGCATTGCAGAATGCTGTACCAACGACATGTCAAGGTCAGGCACTTGACTATGCTACCCCGGCACTCTGGCCCATTCCAGCCGTGGTCAAACTTCCACGGCTCCTATACACCTTCCATATCGCATCTGCAGCATGTTTTGGAAATCGTACACGGCGGAAACGATCAATATCCCAAGCCACCAATCCCTAACGACGAAGGAAAACCCGGCGTCTGCCCTCTATGCCTTGAGACGTTCCCTATGGCAGAGTTGCAAGGAGAAAAATGGAAGTAAGTCATTGAAATTATACCCCCTTGAAACCGAAATGACGTTTCTTGTCTTTACTAACGGCTGCAGAGCGCATGTAGACAGTGACATCAGACCATACGCGTGCCCGTTTTCCAGCTGTGTTGAAGACCACAGGGCATCTTTTTCCGACATCAATGAATGGAAGAAACACATGCACCGCCTCCATGACCTAGATTGGATTCGAGATCTCCATAGAAACCCTCTCTGGAAATGTCCCATCTGCCACTTGGTCTCACCACGGGAATTCGGCACAGCCGAAATCGCCACAGAGGACCTTGAAATACATATGGAGGTGTCTCACTCGATTGGAGAAGGTAATCCAAAACGAGTACTGGCTCAAATCAGCCGCTTCTCTACTCATAGACCTCTCGACATCTGCCCGATCTGCAAAACTTGCTATCCTGGCGTCGGCGACGTCCCCCCACTCTTCAAATCCTCCGAGGCAATGATAGAAAGAGAACACTGGTCCGACGATGAGGACTCGGAACCAAACTACATCTGGCGAGAAACTTTAGCCGCCGACAACCCAGCCACAAAAGCGGTGGAAGAGTGTATAGCCGGCCATCTGAAGGATATGGCCTTGAGGAGCTTCAAGTATTTTGTGGAAGCTGCGAACCAACAGAACACAGAGCTCTATTGGCTTTCCAGCCCACCCCGTATCCGACCATGGGGTGAACGTCTATTCAGAGAGTATGCCTGCCCGACTCATGTGTCGGGGATGCCATGTGTTCTCCTTGATCCAGAGTTTGTGGAGAAGCAGAGAAGGCTCTTGTTGCTAGAGCCAAAGAAGGATTCAAAAAGCTACCCATTGCTCTCAGCAGGTTGACTGAACGGGGCTACAGAGACTGCGAAGGGCGATAGTAATGTCGGAGGATCACCATAAATTGATCTCAATATTCTTCGAGAAATACAGATATTATTGTTTCCAGCAAGCATTCGTGCGGTTTACCATGACATGGGTATAGTATATGGCATTCCGCCAGCCTCGTATATGTGCATGTCGTGGCTGCCCGCATGCAGTACATGTGCAATACAACCGGAACCGTGATTGGCATATTCTCAACCATTTTCATACTCCATTCTCAGTGACGACGCATATGCAGCTCACTTGACGATCGAAATCGCAGTCAATACAAGTCGGCCCCGGCCCGAGGTGGCGCCGTGCCGATGCCGGTCTCCCGCATGGTCACGTCCGGTACGGGCTACTTGCGGAAAAGGCTTATCCCTAACATCTCCAGAATCATATATCTCTCCCAGTATTCTACATGTCTTTTTACACGATCTTTGCTGCCCCCAATCCCACCCATCTAGTTCAGCAGCCTGGCGCCATTCAACGCCATTCAACCCAAGATGCCGCCACTATCCGGCTTCTCCGACAACGGCTTCGGCACCCGCACCGAGGTCGTCACGGCGTCCAAGGCGCTTCTACAGCCTCTGATTCCATACTTTTCCAAAGGCAATGCTCGAGCCACACTACCCATCCCATCCGGAGCTCGCTTTGACGCCGCCGCCGCCGAGCTGCAAGGATACGCACGCCCGCTCTGGGTGGTGGCGACGCTGCTCACTGCTGCGCAGCGCGGCCATCACGGCCATGGTGAGTCGCTGGAGGCCGTGTTCCTCACCCAGCGTCACCGTCGAATCGACAGTCATCCCGCCCTGCGACAAGTGGCCCGACTGGCATGTCAGAATCCACCGCATCCGCTCCGAGGCTTCTTCAAACGCATCCCCCCTTGCTGTCGAAGGGGGGTTCGCCATCTCCGCGCCGAGGAAGGGTGACAGCCGCCTGCTGCGAGTGGCAAAGTTGCCAGCCGGTGAACTCTCGTCCTTTGATGATCTGGGTGAAGATGGCAAGGCCTTCGAGACTGCCTGCTCCGCCCTGGTCATCTCTGAAGCCGGGGCCAGTGGCATCGTTCGACTTGACACCGCAGACAAATGGTGCCCAGACCCGTGGCGACGTGTTGTGTCCGGATCCCAACACCAACATTATGACTACAAAGACGATGATGCCAATCATCCGACATGAGAGACTGTCGTGGGTGTTGGGGGATGCAGTCATTGTGTCGGGCATATTCGCAATCGCTTGCAAGCAAAGCAATGGTGACGAGGCGAAATGTCGATGGCTAAGACGACCAAGTGTTTCATTTACAATTGACGGACAAGTTGTACTAGCGTAATGAATTGACATTTAATAAGAATACAAGAGTAATTTAAAGTTATTTCTACACAGATCTTCGCCACAAAGGTGAGATGAGCATCTCGAATGGCAAGACTCTGTGAGCATAATGGTCATCTGCTATAAGATTGATGGCATTGACCTAACCAAGGTGCTTCAACACACCACTCTCCCGATAAATAGCTCTAGAGCAGTGCAATTTTAACCTCATTAAAATACTGCAGTCATAAGATTATAGTCAAAAGTAGTTTTGGGTCTAAACCGGGGTCTTGTGCTTGGCCATTCGGGTCTCGGCTGCGGAGGCCGGAAGACGCCGTACAAAAATATTATATACGGATACGAGTGAACTAAAATAGAGGAAATGAGCGTGATGCGGATAAAAATGAGAAATTCCCTCTACTCCACACGAGGGGTCAGCTGAGTTCTGGCGGCAACTTGCCTATATTATACTATAAGAGGCATATGTTGGAGCTGCCGAGTTGCTGACCCGGCTCACACGGGGTACTACGTATCATCTTGCAGGATATACAGGCTACAAATCATGGAAAAACTACTAAAGTATATCTATCATTACTCGCAAAGGCAATGACCTAGTTTCCCCCCAACTCCACCTCAACAATGCATCTCTCCATCACGCTCTGGAGCGCCATCGGCGCCTTCGTCTCAGTCACCCAAGCAACTCAATACCATATTGACTGCTTCGAATCCTCGGGCGGCCCCGGAACGCTCACAAACCCTTGGAACAGCCTCGCGCAAGCCAACCAGCACACCTTTCAGCCCGGTGACATTATCGCTCTCAAGGCCGGCACCGTCTGCCACGGCGTGCTCTCACCCAAGGGCGTCGGCACGGTCACTGCACCCATCCAGATCACCAAGTATGGAGGCGACGCCGCCGCCGTCATCAACGGCACCGGTACTGCCGGCGCCGCCGTCAGCCTGACCAACCAGGACCACTGGCACATCGCCAACCTCACCGTGACCAACCCAGCACGCCGGCTCGCCGCCCGGCAGGGCATCCACGTCACCGCGAGCGACGGAAAGACGCACACCGGCATCACCATCTCCGGCAACACCGTCCACCACGTCGCCGGCGAGACCAACAAGGCCGGCCGCACCACCGCCGCTTTCGTCCTCTCCGCCGGGATCCTCGTCGACGTCGGCCCCGCGCCGGGCAGCCGCTACGACGACGTGCTCGTCCGCGGCAACGCCGTCTCCGACTGCGGCGGCGGCGGCATCAAGGTGCGCGTCGGCAACGCCTTCTCCCACCGCGGCGCCCGCGCGCGCGTCACCGGCAACGCCGTCCACGCGTGCGGCGGCGACGGCATCGTGCTCTCCTACGGCGACGCGCCGCTCATCGACGGCAACGTCGCCGCGGACCTCGGCCGCGGCGCGTACCCCTGGTCCGGCGGCAACTTTGCCGGCATGTGGGTGCTCGGCGGCCGCGACCCGACGATCCGCGGCAACGTGGTCGTCGGCAGCGCCATGTCCGCGTTCGACAGCCAGGCGTTTGACTGCGACTGGGGCAACGCGGGCACGTGCACGGTCGAGTACAACCTGAGCCGGGACAATGCCGGCGGCGCGTTTCTCAACTGTGATGGCTGCGGTCCGTCGGGCGGTGGTGTGCGCCAGGTCGTGCGGTACAACGTCTTCCAGAATGACTGTCGCTTCTACAGCAACGGCGACAAGCCGACGCTGGACTTTTACCAGAATGTCTTGTACTGCGACAAAGCCAACTTCACATGACGCTGCCAAAAAACACCAACTTTACCAACAACATCATTGTGGGAAATGGAGAGTCAGCGCTTCCAACCAGGAGCGGCATCAGCTGGCACCAGAATGTCTTTCAGAATGTAGAGGCCCCGACAGGCGGCGGCATCGCAGGAGACCCGCGCTTCGTAAATCCGGGTTCGGCAGGTTATACTCTCGAGTCGGCAGCTGGATACCGCCTCAGATCCGGCTCACCCGCCTTACTCGCTGGCCAGGTCATCCCAAGCAATGGCGGCATAGACTTTTTTGGAAACTCCGTGTCCAAGTCGTCAAATCCCAATATTGGAGTGTACAATGGTCCGGGCCTCTAAAAACACAATTAATAGCTCTGTGGTTTTTGTACATAAAATGACCTTCCTATGCATTAACATATGAAAGAAAATCTCCGTGCTAGCCGGTGCTACCCTGTATGGCAAACGCTGTTTCTGCTGAGGGAAAAAGAATAAATTTCTGTCCTGAGCGGGAAGCTTGGCCGTTTCTTTTGATGATAGTAATGATAGGCACAAGGGAAATCTCCCGCTGTATTGTGATGCAAAAATTTGGTTGTAATGAACTGGTGCAAGGGGAAGATGAAAGGTGCAAAAGATTTACGAGCGCGTGTTCAACCCTGGCTTTATTAGACACACTAATTTCAGGACCCTGAGCGATAGAGCTTCCCCCATCATACAAACACCCGCAAGCCACAGCAACCACAGCAACCACAGCAGCAAAGCACAAGACGACGTTTTATAGAGCTTTGCTTTTCTCACTTTCAATCACCAAATCCATCCCAACACAAAAATCTCACAACAAACACCATCCCTCCACGTTCCTGCAATGGCCAGCACATCGGACCGGCCACTCCCATCGCGGGGCAAGCCAGCAGCCTTCCACCTCTCCTCGCCCTCGCCCTCGCCCTCCTCCGCCTCCTCCGACATCGACGTTGACGACGACGCCCCGCTGCCCTTCCCCGAGGCCCTCCCGCGCTCCGACTTCCTCACACCCGCCTTCGACCCCGCCGCCTACCTGTCCGCGCTGCCGCACCGCCACCAGACGCTCGAGGACCTGCGCGCCGACCTGCGCGACCGCAGCGCCGCCATCAGCGCCGAGCTGCTCGAGCTCGTCAACGCCCACTCCACCACCTTCCTCTCCCTCGGCACCGACCTCCGCGGCGGTGACGACCGCGTCGAGGACGTCCGCGTCTCGCTGCTCGGCTTCCGCCGCGCCGTCGACGACGTCCGGGGCCGCGTCGCCGCCCGCCGCGCCGACGCCGACGCGCTCACCGGAGCTGCGCGCCGTCCGCGGCGGCGTGGAGATCGGAAGGTCCATGGTCGAGGTGGCGGAGCGCCTGGCCTCGCTGGAGGAGAGGCTGGCGCTGAGCACGCGGACAAAGGCCGCGGCGGATGGGGAGGACGACGAGGACGACCTGGACAGCGAGGAGGAGGAGGAGGAGGACGACGACGAAGACGAGCAAATACAGGGACTTGTGGGAAGCACGCCCACTGTGCTGATGGCACTGGCACGGGACTATAATGCTGCAGAGACACTGCAAAGGTCACTTCCAGTCTTGCCATTTACCGCAAAGTTGGACACGCGCTTGATTAAGTGTAGGAGAACATTGCTCTTGGATCTTGGCAATGCTTTAAAAGAGAGTCGAAAAGCTGGCATCCGAGCTCAAGATCGAGTATTGGGGTATCTCGCAATATATAGAATACTTGACGCCCAGGATGAGGCAATCAAGACCCTCAAAGCAAAATAGATGGTAATCACAAATCATTATCGAATCTTGCACCCCCTTCTCAAAATTTTACTCTGCATATCAAACGCTGATGCTGCTTATTTGGTAGTGTAGATATAGTACAGTAATACACAGTGACCCTCCCTTTCCATCTTACATGGCGCTCGATAATTGTTCAGCGGTGACCTTGTCATCCTCATTCGCCAGCCTGCCGCTTAAGCTGACAGCAGGCCCATTCGTGGTGCTCAGGATGACATCGTGAATCTCCTTGTGTGACTCCTCCGCAATCTCCGCGCACTCGGCCTTGATCTTGGCCAGCACGGCCGAGATGTTTGCCTTGAGCTGCACCGGCGTGTGGCCGAGCTCGCCCACCGCCAGGCGCACGACGCCCATGCGCTCGCGGTAGTCCGCCGAGCCGGCGGAGTCGCGGATCGCCTTGGCCACGTCGGTCACGATGGTCTTCATGCGCGCCGAGGGCATCAGGCCCTTGGGGCCGAGTATGCGGCCCAGGCCCGCCTTTTGCAGCGCCTTCTCGCTGCCCTCGTGGCACAGCAGCCGGTCAAAGTTGATGTCCTCCTTGAGGATCTGCTCAAACAGCGACGCCTCGCCGACAGCCACGGCGCCCGCCGCGGAGGCCGCCGCGGCCACCTCGCCGCCCTCCTTGCAGATGACGGCGATGCGCCAGTCGGTGCCGACAGGGTGCGGCAGGCGCAGGCTGCTCTTGAGGACGGGCCCGTTGCGCGCCGTCTTGAGGTTGATGGCGAGGTCGTATTTGATCGAGGCGGGAGGCTGGCCGACTTCGTATGCGCGGAGGATTCTGGCATTTCGGGTCAGTCTTGCTTGCCCCCGGCGGAATCGGGGGTTGTCGCGTGTCGGGCTGCCGCGGAATGGGATCAAACCTCATAGCTTCAACAAGCGAGAACCTGGGAAAGTTGGTCTTGTCGAGATTGTGACGTCTATATTCTTTCGGCACCGATTTCTTCTTGACAGGGCCTTTCTTGATACGGACAACAGAGGCTTGGCGAGTTTGTAGAAGAGCTGCTGGGGTTAGGCAGCGTGACACCATTGACGCTGTCGGGCGGGAGGTTTGTGACAAGCTCAGCCTGGCCATAGAGGCCAAACATTTATCGATTGCGGCCATGTTGTGTTGTATGTGATGTGCGTGATTGAATCGCGAGCTAATCACATCTCACATCGCAAAAAGGATGCATCTCGAAAAATACTCTAGCCTTGAAAGTTAGGCAGAAAGCTTCTTATCGATAGCTGCTAGTGATGTGTGCGCATAGTAAGCTGTTGAACAAGTGCATAAATCTAGAAGAAAAAGGAGGAAAATATGAAGAGGAAAAGTTTCTCAAATTATTGTCAAAAATAATCTTTTTTTTTCTTGCAGTCTTATTTAGAACTTTGGTAGCCCAGGCAAGACCAGGAGATTGGTCGTGTGTCGAGCTTTTGAAACAGCACCAGATCTTACAAGATCGTTTTGCAGCAAAAATAATTGCACTAAAAACATCAGAAAACATTAAAATAACCATTAAATCGTTTCTTTCTTCCCATTGGCTATTTAAAGTAATTTCGACGAAATTTGGCGTTTGCTCCAACGGTAGTGCTTAACAAAGGTAGGGGTTAAATCGGTAGAGGATCGAACGAAAGAGGTGTCGTGTGAGGTGGCGTCAGCTTCAAACAGAGCCAACAACCTCTAGCAGCAACTTTCATCGTTATATCAGGATTTTTAAACGTAAAAGTAATAAGTGAGATTTTATATAGAAATAATCTATTGCATGTTCTGGAAAAAGTTCCTCAACATCATCTGTGCTCCTTGTTAGCTATCCATTGGCCAGTCAAACGTCTGCTACCCCGCCAAAAACCCCTCCATCGAGACCCCCCACCATCAAGGAAAATCCAGTGACTCAAAGCCTGACTTCATCCTTACAATTTTTACTGATCAACTTCATTGCCACCAAATCCCAATCACAATGAAGCACGACGAGCTCGAGACTGTGGCTGCCAGCCTCAGTGGCGATTTCCGCTCCATTGAGCCCCATCTGCACAGCATCGACAAGCACTTGACGCTGCGAACCTACCTCGATGGCTTCGCTCTCGGTCCCATCGACACGAAGGCCTGGCAAAGTCTGCGCGGGAACAAGGCGGCTATGGGCTTCATCCGCAAGAACACGCTCGGGCACCTGTCTCGCTGGTTCAACTACATTGAACAGGCGCACCCCGAGCTGGGAGAGGAGGCCAAGGCTGCTGACGCTGCCTCGAAAGCCAAGACGGCTGCTGCCAGCAAGGCCGGCGCCAACTACAACCTCGCCCTCCAGGATGCCGATAAGGGCGTCGTGACCCGTTTCCTCCCCGAGCCTTCGTAAGCTTCAACCGCCACTACTGTGCTCCGCAAACGCATACTGACAAGACCGCAGCGGCTACCTTCACATCGGACACGCCAAGGCTGCCCTCCTCTCCGACTACTTTGGCCATGTCGCCTACAAGGGCCAGATGCGCCTGCGTCTCGACGACACAAACCCCTCCAAGGAGAAGCAGGAGTTCCAGGATGCCATTGTTGAGGATCTCGCTCTCATGGGCATCAAGCCCGACACCCTGACCTACACTTCGGATTACTTCGACTACCTCTACGACATGTGCATAAAGCTGATTAAGATGGACAAGGCCTACGCCGACGATACTGACCAGGAGACGATGCGTGACGAGCGTATGCACGGCCGCCCCTCGAAGCGTCGCGACCGAACCGTCGAGGAGAACCTACGGATCTTTGAGGAGATGAAGAAGGGCAGCCAGGAGGGTCTCGCCAACTGCATTCGCGCCAAGCTTTCCGTGGACAACCCCAACAAGGCCATGCGCGATCCTGTCATCTACCGCTGTAACGTCGAGCAGCCTCATCACCGCACCGGTCGCAAGTGGAACATGTACCCCATGTACGACTTTGCCTGCCCTGTCGTTGACAGTCACGAGGGCGTCACCCACGCCCTTCGCTCCACCGAGTACACCGACCGCAACCCTCAATACCAGTGGTTTATTGATACCCTAGGCCTACGACAGGTACACATGTGGGACTTTTCTCGTCTCAACTTCATCAAGACCTTCCTCTCCAAGCGCAAGCTCGCAAAGCTTGTCGACAGCGGCAAGGTTTGGGGTTGGGACGACCCTCGGATGCCCACTATCCGTGGTGTCCGCCGTCGCGGTATGACGGTCGCTGCGCTCCGTGACTTCATCATCAAGCAGGGCCCCAGCCGCAACATTGTCTCCATGGACTGGACCACGTTCTGGGCTGCCAACAAGAAGGAGATTGATCCTGTCGCTCCCCGCCACACTGCTCTGCTCAAGAAGGATCTGGTCAAGGTTGATCTCTCGGGCTCTGAGACCCCCTCTGGCGTTCTTGTGGAGGAGCGCCCGAAGCACCCCAAGAACCCCGCTGTTGGCAACAAGCAAGTCTACTTCTCCCCTCAGGTCTACCTCGACCAGGCTGATGCCAAGACTTTCAAGTTGGGCGAGGAGATTACCCTTATGGGCTGGGGTAACGCGTTTGTGCGCGACATCCCGGCGGGAGAGCCTATCCCTGACCTGAAGCTCGAACTCAACCTCAAGGGCGACTTCAAGACGACTGAGAAGAAGGTTACGTGGCTCTCAGCCCAGGGTTTCGACCTCGTCCCCGCGGAGCTGTGGGAATTTGACTACCTCATCACCAAGGACAAGCTCGAGGAGGAGGACAACCTAGAGGACTTCCTCAACCCGAACACTGCTAGCATGGAGGAGGCTGTCTGTGACCCCGGCGTCGGCAAGCTCAAGAAGGACGACATTATCCAGCTTGAGCGTCGTGGATTCTTCCGTGTGGACAAGGGTCTCGGTGACTGGGCGGAGGGTGAGGCCGGCGAGAAGGGCCCTCGCGTTGTTCTGTTTGCAATTCCTACTGGCAAGGGCGGAAAATGAACGACAATAGTGTGAATTAAATACATGAATAAAACGAAATGACGGAACATGCCTTTCCTTGTGCATTTTCCGCAATGATGCGCAGCTTTCCAGCACAGTTCAGCTATGATCCTTCGTCTGCACGGGGTTGGGTAAGCAGGAAAGCAAATCCCCCAGCCTCTCAAGCACATCTCTTTGTTTCCTAACATCGTTCATCGTCGTCTTGTCTTGGGCGTCGGCGACACTTACCGAGACGTAGCACAGCCCTTCCCTGTTCTTCCTGTACACCTTCATCTCCGTCGGCAGTCGCGTCCTGTGACACATGTTGACGTCCCGGGGTGAGAACCAGCCGGGGGTGATGCGGGTCAGCACGAAGTTGAAGTCCTCCACGGCGAGGCAGTGCTCGCTAACGTGCGGGAAGTTGACGTTGAGCCAGACGCCCTTTGGCAGGTACGGCTTGCCCGAGGCGATGACGGCGTTGACCAGCTTGGTGGCGAGGCCGGCGTAGACGCGGCTGACGGCGGGCTCCGGGACCGCGTTCCAGGGGAGCTCGCGGTTGCGGACCAGCCCGGAGAAGGCGATGGCGGGGAGGCCTCGGCGGGCGGCGAAGACGGCGGCGCCGACGGTGCCGGACCATTGGACGCCGAAGTAGATGGAGGCGCCCACGTTGACGCCGCTGACGACGAGCTCGGCGTCGGAGCCGTTCCAGAGCTCGGGGGCAAAAGTGTCGAGGCCGACTTTGAGGGCGGTGACGGGGGATGCGTTGACCCAGTTGAGCTCCGGGCGGCTGGCGTTGCGGCCGGCAGTGCCGCCCATGGGCATGCAGGAGTTGTACTGGCAGGGACTCTTTCGGAAGGAGGGCCCCTTCTCTTTCGGATCGTCGTCTAGCGCGCGGGGGCAAAGGGTCAAGCTGGGTCAGTACGATGAAGAAGAACCTCTTCGCAAGGAGGCCCCCGCGGGGGGGGGCATGGTTAGACAGGGGAGGTGGCCAGGATTGGGGAAACGTACAAGCAGCCTTCTCTGCAGGCGCTGAGAGAATTACATCGTGACCTGACTCACGCAGGCTGTCCCCAAAGGATCGCGCGTAGAGGTCGGCCCAACCTTCGCGGGTACCCTGGACGATGCGGAGACCTTGGGCGACGTGGGCGACCTGGAAGACGAGGGCGAGGGTGATGGAAATTCTCATGACTGCTGATGACACGAGAACGGACAAGACGATTAGAAGCCAGGCTCGTCGACGATAACTGCGCTATTGGTCGGAAAATTGACTGTTGGTCGGCCAATTGGCTACTTACTGATCGGCAAGGAAGATAGCCGGTGTTATGCCCCGAAGCAGCAATTGGACTTTCAAGAGATAGACATGGAGCGCGATGAGAAGTCTGTTTATTTTGATCGTCGTAGAAGTTTTGCCACAGTTCTTGGAATCGTGCAAAATCTAGATCGCCTAATACGGCTCGTGACCTGTCTGCCACTCTAACCAGGAAACGCGCAATCTAAGCACACGCAGCATCAGTCCATCTATTTGAATTTTGCCAATTTACGTGCGGCGGACTATCAGCTAAGCCGATATTAGCAAAAGGTGCTGATAGTTATGAGTCAAGATCTCATAGCGTCAAAGCCAGGTCACTAGGAGGAAAGTCTGTTGACGTGCTGTTGGTCTTGTTTTGAATAACAATTCTGATGTCATTTCTAATCTATGGTTAGTTGAACGAAGCCTCTATGCACACCCAAGTTGAATTCTGCGAGATGCGGATAGCCTCTCAAACTCGGACTGTCACAACGGCAGAAAACGGACATTCATTGGTCAGTAGGGCATGGACAGGCAGCCTCAAAGCTCTGGCTGGCTTCCTTTACAATGAATCCGCCATTGCCGACACAGGAGCCGCAATAAGCCACCAGCTATCGGTGGTACCACTCTTTTGCTGCTGCAACAGTTAGAACATGCCCCATTTCTGTGTATTGGAGGGTGCACAGCATTAAATATCACAGCATCCGTTTCAGTGGACATGATGCGCACGAGGGTCTGTGGCTAAATAAAGAGTACGATCCTGAAATTTCATCCTCCAGTTCCTAAAAGGATGAGAATTTCAAACCTGAATCATTTGTGCTGCACCAGTCTCATCCCGTTTGCCCGTCCCGGCATCAGCCTTGTACGCTGGTGCCAACGTTGTGCGCCGCAGTGCAAAGAGTCCCGATTGCGCTATCAAAGAGCGTTGGCTGACTGTATTATGAGATTCAAGAGATTTAAAATCCTTGATATGTATTAAAGAATACACCAATGGTTTGTAACTACTGGAATATCTTGACACTGACACATAGCCTACGTGTGGTCTGAAGCTAAGGTAATACGATGTCGTGCACATGCAACAAGGAGCAGTCGGTGTGACTGGCGTGTAACAATGTTGCTGATACATTTTGATGAGTTTTATGAGAGGATTGACAGTGACAGGCCATCGTTTTGAGGCGTGACGGGGTGAAGTAGAACAATGAGGCTCGTTGGAAGTAGTAGCATTCAAGCTCTTCGTGGGACATTCGGGGAGAGTAGGATATGAGGCGCCAAGTTGAAAACGCTCAAGTAATACAAGACGCTCCAGAGCATAAACATAAGATGGCGAAAAATCTTGTACCCTGCTGCGCTTGTACATTTCTTCAGCTCGGATTTCCCAAGTGGACTGTCCCTCGCCGCCTTTGCTTTAAACTCGTCGATTTCCACTCCGTTCCGAAATTCCACACAGTGTGGCGCATAAAGACCAGCTTCTACATTTCAACACTCGCACGAGCACTCGGGGAGCAAAATGTGCAAGCTACTTAGCTATTACTACCTGGACTGCAAGCATTTCGCTGAAGGTCATGGTTCAACTGTCCGGTGCTCCGAAGCCATCCAAAGGGGAGTAGCTTGCGCCCGAAACATTTGCGAAATGCAGCGCGCCGGGGTAAAATTGGGAGAGTGCCGGAAGTGTAGATTCCACAGCCGTCCAAACAACCCTTGAACTCGGTTCGCTTTGAAGCCCGGGTCTGGAGCAGCGTGAGGGATGCACGGCCATGTCAGAACTCGGCAGAGGATTGACATTTCTCCATGACAGGAGATACTTGATCCATAGATTTTTTTTCAGGGGCTGAATTTACCGGGAATTTCGCTTCTATGACTTTCTACTTTTTCTTTTTCTTCTTTGTGTTGGCCTCGTTTCTGGACAGCGTCGGCGGATCATGCCCCCGGGATCTGTCGCTCAGGAGCTATATCATTATGGGCAAGAAATGCTTGCAATAAACTCGGGAGAAGGCCTATAAATAGAGATTTACCAACTGTACCTCACCATCAATGCAAAATCAGTCCGGGCTTAGCTACCAGTCGGCCATTTCGCGCCGTGTATTACATGGCCTGTATCAGCAGTCGATAACGCAAACGGGAAACGACAAAGTGGCGTCGTATTGACACGAGAAAGATGAATCTAGGCTGACCGAGAGCCATGAAAGATCGGTCAGTAGTGAAACGCATGGCACAAGGCTGTCGTGTTCCTGATCAGGTAGCCGCGGAGGGGCAAGCGCGAGGTCTGGCTCCGGCTCGGCAATAACACGCATTCGTAGACTCGGACCAAGACGGAATGGCCTCCATGTGGTGTTCGGCGCTGGAGTGTGTGATGGAGAATGATCGGGGCTCAGCTCATCGGTTGTTGCGAGCTTGTAGCTGCCGGATTTGAGAGATGTTTGTTCACTGCTAGGGGTTTCTAGTGGACGTTGAAAGCACGATGAAGAACGCCTTATCTCGTTCTTATCAGACGGGAGTAATCCCTTATCTCATCGTTATCCAGGAGGACTCGGAAGGCAAGCCAATTAGTTAGTGTCCCGAGAGCAGCCTCTAATCATTAATAATAGTGTTAATTGAGGAAAAATCAGCTGTACTACCATGGGGACCGCTAGATACACCCTTATAGGGTGCCTCCCTTAATTAGCCTAAAATTATATATAAAAATGACCCTTTTATAGGTCTCGCCCCCTTACTTAGTAGCCACTGGTCACCCTACTTAACACACCCCTTATAGCTAGTTGTTTAGAAAAAAACTATAGAAAAGGTAGGAATTAAACCCTTAACCTCTTATATAGCTCTATAATTAAAAAAAAACTAACTTATACTAAGAGTTATCTAAGCACTATAAAAAGCTTATATCCCTAGTAGGATAGAGAAAACCTATACGAACTAATTAGGTGGGCCTATTAAAGTAACTAACTATCTTTTTAGTTTTCTTATTATTTTAGTATCCCCTTATTAAGGTACCTAAGGTATAACGTTACGACTTAACTATATAACCTATTAAGTAGGCCTATAGTACACCTTTATATTACTAGTTAAGTTAACTAGGTCCTAATCTCTAGGCTTAATAGGGGATAAAGAATTATAACCTATAAAGTATTAGTAAAGGGTTATTATATAGTATAATAGTAGCACTAGGTATAATTAACCTAAGAGACTTATAAGGAGTGTTTTTTATACTTATTATAATAAAAGGTATTATATATAACTCTTCTAAGGGTAAATCGCTATTATTGTTATTATTAGGCTAATTGTTATGTATTGCCTTAGGCTCTAGCTCTTACTTTAAATTAAGTGAGGCTAGTAGAGCTTTAAGACCTAATTGTCTTATAAATTCTTTAAATTTCTAATATAGAAGAGCCTTTATAAGGCTATTAGTAGCTATATTATTAGTTAACTTCTATTATAGGTTAAAGCTTCTAGTATAGGCTTTTTAATAAATCTAATAATTATAGATATCTATATAATAGAGCTTTATAGTTAATTTAATAAGATCCTCTATAATAAGTTAGATTATCTATTAATTATTATAGAAGAGGTTAATATTTCTATTAAAGCTAAATTAAACATTATATATAAAGTGTTTAAAGACTATAACCTCTTTTACTACCTATAAGAGAGCTAATAGTTCTACTTCTATTAATAAGGTTATTACTATATCTTATTTTCTAGAATAATAATAAATTAGTCCTCTAAATAGCTTTAATATATATCTAGATATACTTTTCTAATTAGAGATATTATTTATAAAGCTAGTATTACTAAATATCTTAATAACTTTATAGTTACTATTAAATATAAATTAGTCCTCTAAATAGCTTTAATATATATCTAGATATACTTTTCTAATTAGAGATATTATCTATAAAGCTAGTGTTACTAAATATCTTAATAACCTTATAGTTACTATTAAATATAAAGTATAGGTCCTTAGTCTATTTAAGGTATTAGATAATATTAAGTCCTTATTTAATATAGTGTTTTAAGGGATTAAAGAGGAATTAAGCTAATTTTAAAGCTATAAGGGTATAATCCACTCTTATTATAATTAATAAATATCTAATTAATCTAATAATTAACTAGAACTTCTTAATCTCTTCTACTATAGTTTCACCTTTATATTTAACTAATAGTTTAATAGATAGAGGAATTAAGATCTTCTT
>MWMN01000242.1:0-20261 GCA_002968875.1 Cordyceps cicadae | reverse complement strand
AGCCTACTCTAGGGCGCCAACAGACGTAAATAATCAAATCAAATCAAAAATCAAATCACTGGGCCGTTGATTGTATGGTGCAGTACCTTTACTTGCAGGACTACACCTTTCCCGCGAAGGGGAAGGAGGCTTCGGCCCCTGACTCATTGTCGCCTTGGCCGCACCGCTTGCTTGTTCATACACGGGTATTCGCATTGGCCGAGCAATACGGCATTGCCTCTCTAAAAACCGTGGCGTTGGAAAAATTCACCGAAGAAGTACGGGATGCGTGGCGGTTACCCGAGTTTGCCGACGCCGCACATGAGGTCTATAGCTCGACTCCCGATGGCGTCCCAGAGCTTCGCAATGTGGTTGTCGAAACGCTCCATCTCCGGAGCTATGAACTGAAATCTCGAGAGGATATTAAAACCCTCTTCCTGAAGAACCCCCAGCTTGGCTTGGACTATTATACTCGCCGATAACAACCTGCCAGCATGGTATTGCGGTGGACCCTCGCGGAATATACGATTACGGTGCTAGCAGGTGCTCATTGCTGAGCCCATGCGGGGCCTGCTGCGACGATGATTTTGTGCTAAAGGCCGCTCTACAATGGCGCGTCCTGGTCATTTCTTCGTTCGTTCCGGAAGCACTCCACACTTTTTCATCATACGACCAACGGCGGTGGCCAATGTAATCGCCTGATAGAGATCCATGCCATCCAGCCAAATCACCGTTTTTGTACGTGGCAGGCCAGCGTCGATGAATGGATGGTACCCCCTCAGATATAATAATAGACCGGTGCGCATCGATCGATGCATCGTATTCTACTGCAACTTTGCCAATAACAGACAGAAACTGTGCGAGAGGGCTTCCAGCTGTTGTCTTGCTAACGGAGACACAAAAATAGACGCATGCGGCCACTAATACATTGGATTTTCTGTGTACGACAGTTCTCAAATAGAAATGCTAGACGATGACTTCTTTCCGTTACTTCATCTTCGTGCCCCAAGCACTGAAGAAGCTGTCGTCCTCAAGGGTAAGGTTCTGCCTCAGCGAGCTCTGGTTCATCGAACACTGCCTTTTTCTTATTTTTCTTAAGCTTCTTGCTCTTGGATGAAACACCACCCCACGAATCCTCTACCGATCCAGGAGTCAACTCTGTACAAGGTTGCTCAGCTACCTGCTCCACCTCAAACACCAGATCATCAGCCAGTACAGCCTCAGGAGCAGGGCTATCGGCTAGGTCAACATCGCTCCCCGCTGTTGCTGCAGAACCAGTGGCAGACTGTTCGCTTCCAGTATCACTGAGTCGATCGGTCGTGTTATCGCTGCTCTCGTTTTCGTTGTCCAGGGCTATAGAATGTTAGAAGCCACTTGACCCGACAGGACACCAGCCTTACCATTGACATAGAGTGCTGCAAATGTCTTGCAAATTTCACTTCCGCTGTTGAGGACTTTAAGCTTCGTCTCGAGCTCCGCACGTGCCGCACGATTCTCTTCCGTCTCTGCAGCAATTCGGGTGATGTCAGCGTCCTTCATCGTGAAAATGGACGTCGGATCCATGATTTCGTTCAGCTTGCCCAACAGACAAGCCTCGATGACCTCGACCGCGACGTCGTCTATAAATCGCTTCATAGCAACCTAGTCGAACATTGATTAGCTTCACGCTGCCATAAGCGCGTGGTGTCTTACCTTGTAGTAGGCATCCAGGCAGTCAAGTGCGTCAGAAGCGGCAAAATGATCCATATCTGCCTCCCGCGGATCAAGCAGTCGCTCAAGAAACTACCCAAAGTCCACCGTTCTGCTGAAAGAGGTTTTGGATACCAAAGAAACCGCCCCAAAGTCCTCCTGTATTAATGCGGTAAGTCTGCACTTTTCACACTCCTTGCGGATGCTTTGCAGAGTTTCCGTAAAGTAGTGGTTGTAGGTGATGGGGTGGCCGGTTCGGTGTGGCTTCAGCAGCCCAGAGAGCTTTTCGCGCAGAACCTTCAGCAAAGAATCCAGATGCGGCTCAAAGACGCCGGCCAAGATCGACTTGACCGTAGTGGAGTCGGCGACGTGAGTGACGAGGTGGTTCAACGACAGCCGAATCGCTTTCCACACTTCCAGGACGTGGTCCTCGGCAATCTTTCCCCACGGCCACGAAAGTTCCTTGAATAGCTCCGTAACAATCATTGGGTTAAACATACCAGGTAGTTCTATACCTCGACCTTTCTGAATCACCAAAATAATTTTTCAATGTATTCATCTCGAGTCAGGTGGCCGTGGCGTCCCGACTCAACTTCCTCGCCGTCCTCTACAACTTCGCATCGCCGGCCATCGCCGGCCATCGCCGGCCATTTTTTCCGCAAAGCCTCGATTCAGACTCTGAACCACGGCACGGAGACGCTTCTGGTAGCCGACCGAAGTCCCTTCGCCGCAGATCTGTGACGTTTTCGAAAGTCTTGAGTAGATTGACATGTGGTGGTCTACCACTAATTCCGTTCCGTGCTCCCTTGCATGCTGCGGATGCAACTAGGATATCTTCGAAGATAGCCATTATCGGCACGCAGGTCCGTCCTTTTTGGGACTCTTGAGTACACAAGGAGCGACCTACCACTAAACTGTCTGCGGTCCGCCTTATAAACACACCACTCGAACATCGTCCCAGACAATTATGATTGGCATGCGAGGTCTTTCCTTGTAGGACTTTCAAGTATGTAAGTAATGGCCTTTTGCGTGCTGTCTCACACTCAGGTTACTTACTTTGGTATTTGCCATTTTTTGAGGCCTCTGGGGTTACTCACTTCGCGCAGAAGTGACTCACTTTGGCTACGGCCCTTCGTTCGAGGCTTCGCGGGCTCCGTAGGCCACACTTCCTTTTGGTGTAGCCTTCTCATCTGAGAAAACAGGAGATTGCCAACTCCATTTATCACTATTTGTTTCAGTATGCTCGGAACGAGATAATATTGATTGGTACAACGAGCTGACTTGAAACAGAAATTTCCCTTCAAGATCCTCGCCCGCGCTCGAACATGAATCCCTTCTCTGTCTTGGGCGAGGTGCTCGCTCTTGCTCGGGACCCAAATTGAAGACACGATGAATGATATTCACGATGCCGTTAATGGCTTTAGTAAAGTTTCATCTCGCCGCAGCTCACAACACCCCGTCCAGTTATTCACCCGTGGATAGGCGAGAACAGCCAGCAAGATTTGAAACCATGTGAAAGTCAGTTCTGCCATTTTGAATTATTTACGCATGTTAGAGCGGCTCCATTCATATCATCCATATACATAAATGCTACGTATTCAAACCATTGCACACCAAAAATTCTCGTCAGTGTCCAAGTAAAAATCCGCATCTGTCGGCGCCAGAGAGTCGGCTTTTAGACGTGCTACTGAGCCCCATACGGACATGATGCAAACCAAGGCTTGATCCATGCGCGTTGGCGCCCAGGTCAAGTGACCGCTGAGAGCCACTAGTCAGTGTCACTCTTTAGGTTCGGGAACAGATTGCAGTCTCAATGTCGGCATCCTCTCCACCCGTCGAGGATCGTTGGAAATCGTGGCTCGCAAACCATGGAACAAGTGTCAACGGTAAGAGTAATGAGAAAGCCGGGCAGCTTGAGCATGGTAGTAGTGATGAGTTGGGTCGTATCAGCCTCGACTACGCGGCTTGTGATGAGTGTGGCTACTGTGGCCGCTGTGCATATTGAGAAGTTGAGAAAGAATTGGTTTTTCCAGATTTTTGCTGGGTGAACTTTAATAAACTTGATTGTCATGGATTGATACTTCCGTCAGTAAAAGCAAAGAAGCCACAAAGTGCCATAATGGCAAGTACAGGCTCGTAGTAGAGGTATCAATGCACCTAACCGTCCGCCTCTTGTGAATTTTCAAACGAGGCAGTACCTTTGTTATGCGTCGAATATAATATATATGACTTAGTCGTATGCACACTTAAGAAACCTCACGAGAAACGAAATTTTCCTAAACGCTATAACCTTTATCCCAAAGTACTTCTTTCCATTACTATAGGTCTCATCTCGTACAGTTGATTATTAAACGCGAGTATACCTTATTCAAAACATATATATACGTGTCTAGCTGGAATTAGAGGGGATTGCGTTAAGGATTACTTAGGAGCTAATTCTTGGAGTAGGTCATTGGGACTCTTAGAAGCATTTCTTATGGCACCAATATATACAATTTAGTCCTGAATAGCTTAAATGATCACGGAAAACAAAACTTGCCGATTCAACGCCAATAGCAGCTAGCCCACCGAATGCTGGTGTCAAGGCTGGGTCATAAGTGCGTCGGCCGAAATCCATGTGCGTGACAAGTGACTGCCCTTGGGCTGAGTTTGTGTCTTTAACAATCTGTTTGAATTTTTTTTCAAAGCCACCGTATTAGCTCATCTTGATGAAATAGACTTACCTCCATCTTCAGTCACACGGTTGCGGATATAAACCTTTAAGATGCCACCTGCCAAGTAGATTACTCTTGCCGCACTCCCCGCCTCCGCACCAGAACTGCCGTTCGTCTGAAAGGTGATCGACATATCGACCTTGGACACTGTAGATGACGTGGTGCCCATGGCCGACATTCGGTCATCCGCTGTCGTTGAAGAGTCATAACCGGAGTTGGATGACGTCGCAGAACTTTCTTCAGCGCCGTCTAAGATGGGTCGTTCCACGCAAACACCAATGGTGGCGCTGGGAGCAAATAACAGCGCTTCTCCTGCGTGCAAAGAGACAATTGAGCAAAAATATTAGCCAGGACAGAGTCAGACTGCGAAATTTCCAAATGATGAGGTGATGGCAGGACCTCGTTGCTGTTTTCGATGGGACCATGGCGTGCAATCATAGTACCGGCAAACTTGGAAGCGCCCGCCAGATGGGATCTTAGAGTGCTGAGCCACTCAGGAGACGTGAAACGATGTACCACAGTAACAGAGCAAAGGTCTAGTAACTTCGGTGATATGGTGGGCTCCTGCGTGGAAATAAATATCCGAGCCGCTAAATGACGCTGTAGGCGAATGGCTGACAGGAGCGAGTCAGTTAGAGTGGCGCACTCTATCGACTCCTTCATAAATTTGTGCGCTTCATCGAGAGCCACTACACGCCCGACATCAGAGTCTTGCTCCAGAAACAGACTTAAACAGATGTTGAAGAGCGAGCAAGCCGTCGCGTCCGTTATGCACGGGCATGATAAATCAACAATAGTGAGCTGTCCTGGCTGTGGGGAATGGTGAGAAGGAGATCAAGCGGTTGCATACGCACGTGATAGAGAATCTTACCTTAGGAGTCCAGGTACCATCAACGTTTTTGGTAGTCAGTCTAGATTTCCCGCCTTTGGGGCGTTTGCCGGCATGGTAAGCAAGCTCCGTCTTGTTGGTATGCTGCGGCACCATGAAGCTCTCAAGTGCGTCAAGTCGTTGCTGCAAAGGACCCAACTGCGATCCAATCAAACCCTCATCCCTAAGCCGTAGTTTGAAACTACCATAGTCGAAACCGTCTTCACCCGAGTCTTGCTGCTCTAGTCGCATATCACGTAAGATACGTGTTACGGTGTGCATATACAATGGCCAGTGATCGCCTGCGACGGAGCCCATGGCCATCAAATCGAGCATGCGCTTCGTGTTGAGTTGGGTCTGATGAATTTGAAAGCTTTCCACAATAACATTGGGAAGAGATTTGTAGAGTTCCTATATCCAGTGATCAGATCAGCCTAGCAATGCAAGGCAAACACCATATATAGGAAGCGGACACCTCTCACTTTAATTTTGACGCGGTTTGTCGGTGCACAGAGCACACGGACCTGCACGTCGGGACTCGAAGAAAGGTACGCCGCCTCCGCAGGGCTACCACCAATCTCAGAATTGAACGTGTCGTAGTGGAAAACTATTCCCGTAAGCGGTCGCGGCAACACATTTGCCGCTGAGGGAATCAAGCAAGTTTCAAGCAAGCAGCTTAGCGTATGACTCTTGCCGGAGCCCTGACTGCCACATATAAAAACGCTGGCCGGCGTAGTCACATTGTAGAACAGTCGTGGATCTGGAAAGGCGGCGCGTGTGTTGCCCGTATAGTTGCTGCTCTGAAAGTCTGGCGAGAGACCGGCTAGTAGACCATGCTGCGTAAACTGCTTGTTACTGAGGTGATTATGGACATGCTTTCTGACATCTGCGGTGAAAAGGGGCGTATCACCAATCTCCGTCGTAGCTTCAGCCGTGTCCACAGCGCGGAGTAGCGTCATGTGACGTTCAAACTCGGTCGAGTAACTCTCTTCTTCCACAAGACCTTCAAGACGCGGCATTTTATGTGCAATTGAATAAAAGGAAATGGTGTTTAATGAATGCAATACATAGCAAGAGCAAGAATCCCTATTGAAGGTAAAACCTGGAATCCAAGGCAATATATACTTCCGCGTAGCGTCCAAAAGAGAAAATCGCAAACAACAATGTTTTGGTCCTCCCCCTTTCGTAGGATTCACGATACTTACGACTTCATCTGCTGGTCTAAGACAACTATCTTGTGTTGGAAATGCGCTGATAAGGAGCTGTCGGGTAGTAATGCCGATGCGCTCGAATTCTCAACAACACCCTCTAAGCCAGAAACTGGCAATAAAACGTTTGGAATCACGCAATGACCAAATTTGAATTAGCTCTCCTTGGTCGTCGGCGCTGTGGCATGATATTGTCTTAGCTGAGAGTGCCCGTTCGAGACTCCTCTCGGCCCATTCCCCTGGCCGCCTCGTGTCACTCTGCTGCATTCGTAACATCTATGTGCATTCATTTTAAACTCTCTCCTTAAGACCAATTGTGAATGAGGGATAAGCCACTGTTACATCACCATCCTAGAGCTAGGAGGTAGATTATTTATAGACTCAAAAACGTCCACTCAGCCTACTTAAACATCACTATGCAGCTATGTAAGTTGACCAAAGAATACAATCTCATTTAATGTACTCTACGGTGTTGGAAACTAGAAAACGAGTTGCCAATTCGGTGATGAACTAGTTGAGCATAACAGGCTGGTGCCCAGGTACCATATTCTGACGAGCGGCAGGGCAGTGGCAGTGGCAGCAGTCGACCGGCACTATAATCTACCAACCCCACCTAGGCTCAGGCGACGACCAATGAAACTGGCTTGGCGTACGATCGGCAAGGCGTACGCATTTGTGGGTTGTTTCTCTTCCGGGATGCTTTTCTCCGCTGGTGAATTGGAGCAATCTTCCCGCTATGTCGATTACCGTTTTACTTCGCAACGCGGGACTTGCATTGGGTCGAACGCGTGGTGAGGGCACTGCAAAAGGCAGCAAAATATCAGTGTCAGACCACTGCGCTTGCAATACTGTATCCGATAGGTGAATGCCTTTCTCCTCTCTATAGCTAGAAAGTAATCATAGTAAGAGCCTTCTAAGGGCAACTAGTGAGAATGTCGGCGTGACCCTCCTAATTGAGGCCTACTGAGCGGGTACAACTGCAGATTTTATCCGTCCAAGGCCGGAAGTACGTCTAAAAGCCAACCCTGGGGCGCAAACGGACGTAACCAATCAGACAACTCAAATCAAAACTAAAATAAAAACAAATCTCATGAAACAAGAGTGTTTTTAAGCCTTGAATGCGGCGACTGTAAAGAGCGTGTACCTATGGCTACCTCCACAATACTTGTGAGACTAGCTTCATAGGCAAGTGGATCTGAGGCTGATTTCAATCTTGGACGATCTATTAAATACAACAAAGAAAAGTTCTTTCACGGTGGTGGACTAGGCCGGGTCCGTTGAAGTCACACAACGCGGCGGTACAAGTATGAATAACTCAACTTCCACTGCTCGATCCGGCCTGGAGCTGCGTAGACGGGTCTCCGGAAATACAAGCAAGGAGAAGCTCAGAACATCTGGGCAGTCTTCTAACTTCTTCCGCCTCAAGCTGTCGCAGTGGGCATCGATGAATTGGGTCCAAATCTCCCGCGAAGATGCCGTTGACAATTGGAGCTGCTGCGTACCCAAACTTTCGCAACATGTTGCCTTCAGACGAGTCGAGAAGCGCTAAAAAACATGAAAACTCGTCATCTGTCAGTTTCAAGAACCTATTCACGCAGTCAGTTTGAGCCAAGCAATATCGTCAAGCGAGCTTTGTGCATACGCGTGGTCCGATACTGCGAGATTAAAGCCTTGAAACCTGAAATCCGAACAAGGTAACAGTCCGAGTATCCCTACACCAAAAGTCATGGCCAGCATCTGAAACCTCCGCCCAAGCTTCCGGAGCTTCTTCAGTTTCTCATACACTCTCCCGTATTCTTGTGAAGATGGACTTAGATCTGGGTAAAAACGCTGCAGGAGAGACTTGTTTACCTCGGACTCCTGCACGTTGAGAGGGTTGCCGGGACTTCTTGTCTTTGTGCTCCCAGTGCTCATGTTGACGTTGATCCAGGCTCCGACATTGACTGCACAGGGTTCGTCCTTCAAAAGTTGGAGCACATGAAGTCTTCGTACCAGCAGGAGACCTGCGACACATTTCTCTGCACTTTCGATAATCTGCAGTCTAGCATTTACTGACAGGTCCAAGTTGGGAGGTAGAAGCTCAGCACGCATATCGCTTCTGAGTATTTGCATCGTCTCCTGAAGGCTGACCACGGAAAAAGGACTGCAGATTCCAACCCATAATTTCAGCAGTATTGTTCGATGCCTGTCGGAGCCTTCAGCCAGCTTCTGCATCATAGTCTGCGCTGTTGGGGCAGACCAAGGATTGGGTAGGTTGTATTCCGCATACCGCTGTTCGTCTTCAATAACGTATGTTCTGAACCACTCGATGTCAGTAAGATGAATGAAGGCTGTATCTGGAGAACGCAGTGCTTCTGCGTGTTGCAAGGTAGTGGAACTACCACTACTATGTTCGTCCATGGTAGATATGTTCAACGGAGCTGTGTTGCTTTGCAGGCTGGTCCGAAAAGCTTCTATAGCAGAGCTGCTTCTTTCATCGTCGGTTGGCTCACGGTGGGAAGAATCAAGGGAATTGATATCCCCAAGAAGACTGTCATTTCGTTGCCCCGATTCTATGGAACCTTGATCCGTCAAGAGCTGACTTGGTGACTCAGCGTAAGCTTCAAACGGGATAGAGCTTATCTGTACGTCGGACGGAGCAGGGATCTCGGGCCATTCGCGCCTCTCAAATGACCATGAAATCATAGTCATATCCGACGGATACGGCGCATGAGTTATAAAATGGCTGCATCGTGAGCAGCTGATCACTCAAGATGCTTGAGTTCACTTACTGAATAGCACTGAGAACTCTTGTCACGTCTTTGAAAGAATTTCCAGAGTCTATCCAAATCGCACCGATGATCGCGTTGATAGCGTAACGTTTGACAGTTTTAGACGGCATTCCCGACCTTTCGCAAACTTTGATGCAGGCGGTGATTCCTGTTTCATCCGCCACGGCAGTACACCAATCTTTGGAGCCAAATCTGTTTTGAGCCGTGTTCAGGTCCGCTATTTTCATTAGTAAGGCTTCTTTTGTGCGACACGATCTACCTGCCTCGTGACAATAGCATCTCATATCCTTCCTGGATTACGACCAAGCCAATCAGAGCTTCCCCGACGCGCGCCAGTCTTCTGTTACCGTCATGGTTTTCCTCTTCTGACCCAGCCGCTACAAGGGACTGTCGCAAGAGCTCTCGATTTAAAAAGGAAAATGTGTATCCAAAACGCGAATATCTGTTCGACACAGTCGAGATCAAAGTCGGTAGCCATTGGATGCTTCCTTGAGCAGAAGTTCGGTGTCCTCTAAAGGAGGACGTGACGCGAGGTGCAGGGTGCTTGTGTGGCCCAACTGACCTTTCATATCCTCCCTAGTTTCTACGTTGTATGCATTACTGGCACTTGGAGCTATGCCTAGTTAGGTTATTACGTGGTTTGGCTTCTTATAGTCCCGCTTTCGTCTAGGTAGTTCAATCATGCAGCCACACTTAGCTCTGACTAGACTAATGTTGTAGACATATTAGGGTATAGTGTTGGCTACTGTATATCAAGAGTAAGTTGCTTACATATATGTGAACTTATAAACTTGAGTAGTTAAATAAGCTAACTCTATTTTGTACCATAAAGGAGTTTTAGTCTATATCTCGAGAGTTATATTTGTAATTATATTGTGTGTTCAAATAATAATCTCAAGGAAGCATGTACCTTGGTGGAGAATGTGCCTTTCGTCAAAGTTTCCTGCGCAGAAATGCGAACGGCCGAAGATCGATTCATGTCGCACGCAATCAAGCTCGTATCCATGCGACATAAAGGCGGTGTTTCAGTGAAGTGAATCGTGTCGAATATCTTCATGTCATTATGCTTCTTGAAAAGTGTCAGGACCTGTGCGAAAGCCATTGTGCTGAGCCAGGAAGCCGAGTTTCGTCGACCGGTCCACTACTTGACGGGTTCCTTGCAGTTCTCATATTGATGGCGTGGCAACAACGCATCAATTGAGCCGCCCCCAACGCACTAGCCGTCGAGGTCATGCGCTGGCGCAACTGCAGAACGCGCCTCCGGCTGAAGCGCCTGGTGCTTGAGGACCGGCCAAGATGCTCTCCCGGCGGCAGCCACATTGGCCATTGCAGGCTTAGGTTTCTCCAGCTCCGGGCCTATAAGATTGGTCGTGGGATTCGCGACTGGAGTTGACAATCTGAGAGCGAGATCAATTGTTGACTCGTTGATTCTCGATAGCAATATTCCACCGCCTTCTTTCATTTCGCAGGTCAAAGTACACAGCCTTTTATCGACCTGATTATCGACTTTCTTGGAAAACTCGTGGAAACTTTGAAACTCTTCTATGTGATCATGCATGGTCCTTGCTTGCGTGGCCTCCCCTCCTCATCCTGCGAGTATAAGACAATCGATCAACAATGAGAAAACTTGACTGCACTCACCCGCAGCTTGTTGGGCTTTGGAGTAGGCATCTTTCATGTACTTAACAAGCCATTGCTTGTCTCTTGTCTGACTGGATCACCAGCTTCTTGATACTTCGAGACTGATTGCTGGAGGGATGTTGCGTACAGTATCCTCGCTTGAAATCGTCTGAGACCTGAGAGAACCCTTTAATTCTCGCTGAGAAAGAAAGCTGGATTGAAGTATGGACAATCAAGCATAGTACGGAATGAAGCAGTCTTCACTGGCCCTCCAGCAGCAAGGGGATGATTACGCGTGCCTCCCCTAGCTCAGCAGCTGGAATTGACATAACATTTATGCATATGTATGACATAAATGGAGCTGTTCTAACCTGCGTAAATAATAGCATGCGCTGTAACAACTAGAAACGAGCGGCTATTAGTGGGTGTTTACAGGCCATCACGCTAAGCAACAGTGCAATTGAGGGATGAATCTAATTGTGCACCAAACAATTATAACTATTGTATAATGACTTACTATATAGTACGCGTAGGGTAATCGTCCATTTGCACGAATGGCGGTAGCTTAGCTAATGTGCGACCGTACGTGAGCAATGTTTGGTCTCTGTTCGCCCATTCCAAGCAGGGATATGAAAACCGCGACGCGAGGGTCGATGCAGCGCAGACTCTGCTCCTTCATCAACAATCACATCACAATAAGCCGAAGATTTATTAAAACTTTACCATGGCATGCCCTGATTATTTTTTATACCTTGATGATCAAAATTATGCCCTGCAGATTCAACTTGGAGAGATTCATGCTCAATATGAAGGCCATCACGGCAAATGGCATGAAGAAAGCCCTCCGGACTTTGTGCTGGCATTCAATTTATTCGAGGCTGAGTTGAAAAAATGCATTGATTTTACTAATGACGCAATACTCGCCCAAAGTATGTCCGCCGCCGTCGAAGCCGATTCTGAAGCTATCGAAGAGTTGAATCTTCAGGAGATGCAAGCTGTCAATGACAGACGTCAGGCCCTCGGTTTCGATGAGGGTAGACCTATGCCATCTTCTGCGATGCTCCAAGTCAAGTCAAACCCGAACCAATTAGCTATGAAAATGCCTTGCATGTTGGCAGCCATGATGACTGCGGCGCCATTGCTGGCCCCTCTGGTCAACACAGTAGCCAGCAGGACATTGTCGTCGGGAAGGATGCTATGAAGCCTGTCGAATGCGTTGTTTGTGGAGAACCTGCTCTTCCTCACAATGCTGTTGATCTGGAATGTGGTGATACATTTTGCAGGTCGTGTCTGAAGTCTTTCTTCATGCGCGTTGCTAGAGACGAAACGCTCTTTCCGCCGAAATGTCATCGCCAAGCTATCGATATCTCTGTCATTGAAGGAGACTTTTCACCTGAGGAACTGAAGGTCTATCGAGCTGCCGAATTGGAATTTTCTAGCACAGACAGGATTTACTGCGCAAATCTGACTTGCGGCGTTTTTATACCCGCCCATCAGCGGAACGCCGATGGCGGCTCGTGCGATGCCTGTACTTTTGTGACTTGCATCCGCTGTAAGCTGCTAGCCCATGATGGAAGTTGTAGCATGGATGAGTCGAAACAAGAACTCCTCGAGTTTGCACGTGGGCAGGGCTGGATGGAATGTTTTGGATGCGGCGAAATGATATTTCGCTACGAGGGCTGCAACCACATGACGCGAGTGCTGTTTATCATTCCATATTCCACTCTATCTGCACACGGTGCTAACCTTAACTAAGCTGCCGGTGTGGTGCTGAATTTTGCTACCGATGTGGCGTGAAATGGAAGGATTGCGATTGTGGCGACTGGGAACCTGAGCTTCTCGATCAAAGAGCCCAGCAGGTTGTTGATAGGGGAGCTGGGGAGCCACTGGCACCGGCAGTGCGTCAGCAACGTGTCGCATTCATGGCAAGGGAGCTGCGAGCTAACCATGAGTGCAACCATGGCGGCAAGTTTAGGAGGGTTGAATTCGAATGGACTCGCCGTGGTCGAGCTTGTGAGCTCTGCGGAACGAGACACAGGATTTATTTGTTATCATGCAAAGGTTGTCACTTACTGGCCTGCCAAGACTGCCAGCGCCACAGGGTATGATTGATATTGCTTTATTTATTGAGTACTGGACACCAGCTACAAACCATGTTTAACTCCCGAAAAAAAAAGGGAAGGGAATGGAATGGCTCTTGTCGGCCTCCGTGATTTAGCTGTGTTCTTTAATTGCTCTCCAAAAACAGATTGTCCGTGGCCCCGTGCAGTCGGCTGCCGTGCGACGAGCGATGCACCCTTGCGGCCATCGCTGCCCAAGTCTCTGCGGCGAGGCTTGCCCAGCCTTCCTGTGCAAGGACTGCGGGATGGCATCCGGCACGTGCGTCGACCTGCTCGAAATGAAGACGTATGCCGAAACCGACGTCGACCCGACATCGTCGTCCTCGCATGCGGTCACTTCTTCACGGCCGAAACACTCGACGACCTCATGCGAGCGATCCAGCAGGTAACGCTCGTACAGCCGCCCAAATGGCCCGGCGGTTCTCCGTTCCTGCGCGTTAAGCCGTTTCTATAATCGTGCGAGTCCGTTATCTCCAGCTGCCGCGCCGAAGCCCTACCCAAGATTGCCGTAGAGGCCTCTCTACCATGCCAGGATGGCGCGCATATATCAGTACTGTTCTTCACTGCGGACAAAGGCAAAGCGATTGGTTTCGTGGAAGACGCGAAGACTCATCTGGAAAAGGCGTCGCGTTTATGCGAGCAGCCGTTCTACAGGGCTTACATACACTCGTCTCAGCACGGCTGCCTTGGTGGAAGGCCGTTTTGTCCGCTCCATACACCACCACTCACGAGAAACCGCTCCAGACACAGAGGTGTTGAGAACATGGTCCTCTACCAGTGGCCTGCGGCCACTAAGCAGCCCTATAGAGCCTCCATCCACAGCGCACCACCAGCTAGCTCACTAATGCACCTCTCCCCTCCTCATGGCAACCTCTTTCATCGAGAGGCTTGGATCCTTGTCAAGGTCATGAAGGCATTATTTCATCAAGCTTCCGTCATTTATGTCTCCCAAGTATGTTAACTCGCCGGCGTTCACGCGTTGAAGATGCACTGGCGCGACGCGGTGGTCACGGCATTGGTGTGGTCATGGTGGGGCATGGGCCGCATTGGCGACACAGTGGCAGTTGCAGTCTCGCTCGGTGAGAAAAAAGGCAGGCAGCCTTCTCCCAACCACTGCTACGTCGTCGTTTCGAGTGATCGCCAGCTTCTTAGCAGCATGTGAGGGCCGGAAACCGGCGCAAGGTGACGCACGAAGCATAAAGAAAAGAATTCCAAGTTCCACTTTCCACTTCCTCGCACAATTTTGCCTAATCTAAACAACGTCGGGGGCTGCTACCGATACACCGAGCCGTCATACAAACGAGCCGCTATCTCTACTTCTGATGGATACCTGCCTCATTGAAAGTATATTCTTTTTTGGCCTCACAACTGCCTCCACCATGCCACCCTCCAGTTCCTCTCCTGCCTGGCGTCCGACCGTGCGTCTCTCTGTCTACCCTGGCTCGTGCTGCGTTCCACTCACGCCGTAGTTGCTTCATTTCCTGCGGTTCCAAGGTAAGAGTCCCGTCCAGCGATTCGGCAAGATGTCTGGCCATCATTTCCGCATCGTTCTTCGTAGCCTGGGCCATCTTGCTGTCTTTTGTGCATTCGCTGTTTTTCATGTCTCAAACGTACATGGGTATCTGTTGCGCTGTGCCGCAGCATTCCGGATACCGTCTTCGCTCTCAGATGCGGGCCATCGGAGGCAAGCGGCTGTTTATGAGGAGACCGCTGCGCGTTCGCATGCGGATGCATCAAGCGGCATCATGGGACGCAGCCTCCCATGGTAGGCCAGTACTGGGCGCACTTCAATCCGATAGAATGGCTTGTGTGGCGGTGGCATGCCCAAAGGCAGACATCTGTCCATAGCACAAGTCAATGGGTCCATAAGCCGCCATTGTTGTATCGCCAAAACGGTCCCTCATGTTTTGTGGATGGCCACTGCCGCTGCGCTGGTGCTTATGGGCTAATCTGGCCGAGCGCAGAGGGCTCGCCGATGTCTAGAATATGCCGTGGATGCACATTTGACTCCGAAACCTGCTGTCGCTGCATTGGCCCGCCATCGACAGGCAAGTGTGTGCCGTCTACACTGACAGCATCGTGCATTTAACCAACATCTTCTGCCCTCTTGTGTCATGTAACGAAACCGGCACCAACTGAGGAGCAGAAGCACAAGCAATGGGAGAGCGAACGCACCACGGCGGTGCATCCGAAGCATGCCTGGTTACAGCTAATATAGGTAGCGACACCGGTGAGTACGTTCTACCACCCGACGCCCGTGCAGTGGCTCACTGAGAAGCAGACGACGACTCGAGCAGTGTACAAAGTAGCAGCACGGATAGCATGGCCGACGTAGTAGTAGCGGGCTTACAGGGCAATGAGAGAGACAATAGCGAGGCCGACGGCGACGAAGGGAGTCAATATGAGAAGGGGGACACTTTGAATGATGATGAATCGAGAAGCGTGGATAGTGACAGCACAGGGAGTCTCGCCGGCTTCATCGCGCCCGATTGGGAAATGGAAAGCGGCGATGAGGGTGAGGCTGCGGAGGACGACGACTACGAGAATGAAAGCACATCGCCCTAATGAAGCGATTGCAGGGTCAAATCGCAGCGACAGATCTATTACCACCTACTCAACAGGATTACGTGAGGGACCATGGATGCATCTAAATAGGTGGTGATTTGGGGGTATGTGAGGACATGGAGGACATGCCAGCAGGAATAGACGTCGGCTTGACGTTCTTTTTTCAATGTTGGTGGCGTTGTCAGCGAGCTGGACCAGGGACACCACCATGGCGGAAGGCAGACGTGCACAACATAAGAACATAAAAGACTCATCAACACGCATTATATATCATTTAATGATTTTTTTCCTTCTGTCGGATTGAGCACCTCTTCGTGAGGTTTGGTCTGTCTGTTGTAGGGTAGCTGCCCGCTTACGCGCCCTAGGCATCCGTAACCCGACCATAAAAACCGTTATCGGTGNCCACTCACGAGAAACCGCTCCAGACACAGAGGTGTTGAGAACATGGTCCTCTACCAGTGGCCTGCGGCCACTAAGCAGCCCTATAGAGCCTCCATCCACAGCGCACCACCAGCTAGCTCACTAATGCACCTCTCCCCTCCTCATGGCAACCTCTTTCATCGAGAGGCTTGGATCCTTGTCAAGGTCATGAAGGCATTATTTCATCAAGCTTCCGTCATTTATGTCTCCCAAGTATGTTAACTCGCCGGCGTTCACGCGTTGAAGATGCACTGGCGCGACGCGGTGGTCACGGCATTGGTGTGGTCATGGTGGGGCATGGGCCGCATTGGCGACACAGTGGCAGTTGCAGTCTCGCTCGGTGAGAAAAAGCAGGCAGCCTTCTCCCAACCACTGCTACGTCGTCGTTTCGAGTGATCGCCAGCTTCTTAGCAGCATGTGAGGGCCGGAAACCGGCGCAAGGTGACGCACGAAGCATAAAGAAAAGAATTCCAAGTTCCACTTTCCACTTCCTCGCACAATTTTGCCTAATCTAAACAACGTCGGGGGCTGCTACCGATACACCGAGCCGTCATACAAACGAGCCGCTATCTCTACTTCTGATGGATACCTGCCTCATTGAAAGTATATTCTTTTTTGGCCTCACAACTGCCTCCACCATGCCACCCTCCAGTTCCTCTCCTGCCTGGCGTCCGACCGTGCGTCTCTCTGTCTACCCTGGCTCGTGCTGCGTTCCACTCACGCCGTAGTTGCTTCATTTCCTGCGGTTCCAAGGTAAGAGTCCCGTCCAGCGATTCGGCAAGATGTCTGGCCATCATTTCCGCATCGTTCTTCGTAGCCTGGGCCATCTTGCTGTCTTTTGTGCATTCGCTGTTTTTCATGTCTCAAACGTACATGGGTATCTGTTGCGCTGTGCCGCAGCATTCCGGATACCGTCTTCGCTCTCAGATGCGGGCCATCGGAGGCAAGCGGCTGTTTATGAGGAGACCGCTGCGCGTTCGCATGCGGATGCATCAAGCGGCATCATGGGACGCAGCCTCCCATGGTAGGCCAGTACTGGGCGCACTTCAATCCGATAGAATGGCTTGTGTGGCGGTGGCATGCCCAAAGGCAGACATCTGTCCATAGCACAAGTCAATGGGTCCATAAGCCGCCATTGTTGTATCGCCAAAACGGTCCCTCATGTTTTGTGGATGGCCACTGCCGCTGCGCTGGTGCTTATGGGCTAATCTGGCCGAGCGCAGAGGGCTCGCCGATGTCTAGAATATGCCGTGGATGCACATTTGACTCCGAAACCTGCTGTCGCTGCATTGGCCCGCCATCGACAGGCAAGTGTGTGCCGTCTACACTGACAGCATCGTGCATTTAACCAACATCTTCTGCCCTCTTGTGTCATGTAACGAAACCGGCACCAACTGAGGAGCAGAAGCACAAGCAATGGGAGAGCGAACGCACCACGGCGGTGCATCCGAAGCATGCCTGGTTACAGCTAATATAGGTAGCGACACCGGTGAGTACGTTCTACCACCCGACGCCCGTGCAGTGGCTCACTGAGAAGCAGACGACGACTCGAGCAGTGTACAAAGTAGCAGCACGGATAGCATGGCCGACGTAGTAGTAGCGGGCTTACAGGGCAATGAGAGAGACAATAGCGAGGCCGACGGCGACGAAGGGAGTCAATATGAGAAGGGGGACACTTTGAATGATGATGAATCGAGAAGCGTGGATAGTGACAGCACAGGGAGTCTCGCCGGCTTCATCGCGCCCGATTGGGAAATGGAAAGCGGCGATGAGGGTGAGGCTGCGGAGGACGACGACTACGAGAATGAAAGCACATCGCCCTAATGAAGCGATTGCAGGGTCAAATCGCAGCGACAGATCTATTACCACCTACTCAACAGGATTACGTGAGGGACCATGGATGCATCTAAATAGGTGGTGATTTGGGGGTATGTGAGGACATGGAGGACATGCAGCAGGAATAGACGTCGGCTTGACGTTCTTTTTTCAATGTTGGTGGCGTTGTCAGCGAGCTGGACCAGGGACACCACCATGGCGGAAGGCAGACGTGCACAACATAAGAACATAAAAGACTCATCAACACGCATTATATATCATTTAATGATTTTTTTCCTTCTGTCGGATTGAGCACCTCTTCGTGAGGTTTGGTCTGTCTGTTGTAGGGTAGCTGCCCGCTTACGCGCCCTAGGCATCCGTAACCCGACCATAAAAACCGTTATCGGTGTCGCGGGTTCTGATTTACCCCGCCAGGTAATAAAATTATCTAAAAGCGCTAGCGACACCCGTAGTGGGTTTTAAGGTAAGCCGTCAGGGCCAACGGCGAACCATAGATCATTTTGGCGAACTCTTGTTTTCTCTTCTTCGATGTTCCGCGCGCGGCTAGGGTCTCTTTCTAATGCAAGCCTTCTCACGTCGGAAAGTGCTCTTCGGCCTGCTGGCGTTTTGCCACGCAGACAATGGCAACTGCGCCGTCTAGGCAAAGCGGGTAAGCCGCGAAAAAAAAAGGAGGGCGGACCGCACTACTTGTCTCCACCGTGGACAGGCTGCTTCAATATTGGACGAGTAGGAAGCCACGGGCCAGTACAACAGAGGACAAGCGCTGCCAAAACGATCTAGCTCATCTTTTTCGCGTGGCCAGGTTGAAGGCAGGAAGTGGCTTGCTCCTTAGGAAACGGAGGACCGGAACGACGACCAGAAAGGAGGGTCGGCCCCGCTAGGCAGCTAGCACGCTAAAAATAGCTGCGGAGTCGGTCATAGACCAGAGCAAGACAAAATACGGCAACCGAAAAACAGGCAAAAACGTTACACACTTGTGAGACATAGGAGAGTCAGAAGGCCGCTTGCCAGCAACCAGCGGGTCAAGAAGTTGTTGGTGGGAAAACCGCCCAGTAATGGTGAAATACACAAAAAAAGGACAAGCGGACAAGCGGAAAGTGACCACCAGTCAGGCACGACAAGCCATGCATGGCCACACGAACCAACGCCCGATAGTGGCGGCTTGGATACAGGCGGAGATGGACAGGGCAAGGCAAAAATGGAAGACTGGCGATGAGAGGGAGCGGCCAGAAAGCCACTAAAGCATCAGCCAAACCGATTGCGCCCAAAAGCACCAATCGGACGAAAGTCACTAATCACTGTTGAGGCCGCTCAAACATCGTGCAAAAACTGACAATGGCTCGAGGAGAAGATGGACGGCCAGAACTTGACGAGGCACAAAACTAACGACACTCCTAGGTTAAGGCTATCCGAAAATTGTTGCCCATAAAAGACAATGGGTCGGGAGAAGATGGAGGAACCTGACAGGCATAATAATAACGACACTCCCCTCCTACATCGAAAAGAATGAAAGCGGACGTCGTCGTCAAGCGGATGAGCGAAAGGCGCCAGTGAGGAAGTGGACGAACCGACTACGAAGCCGCCTCTCGGTATGACTGGGAACATGATCGTAAAAGCAGAAGACCAATGGTGCCACAATGGAGGCTAAGAAAGCTTGACGCCACCAACGTGCGGAAAAGAACCGAAAGGGACGTATGGGAGTATGTGGCTGTCGCAGTAGCATGCACACGCCCACTGATCAAGAAGATGACAGAAGCCTAGTAGCACATCCTTGCCCAAGGGAATGCAGTGCGCACCAGCTACGTCCTTCCGCTTGGTGTGTCCATTTCTGACCTGTATTCTAATCTATGTTTGCTACGGTGGCTGTAGTCCCAGGAAGAACAAGCAACGCCTTACTCGGCAGTCAAAAAAATGGACAGAAGCGAGCGACCGCCCCTTCTCACATGCAGGCACCTTACGTGACAGTGTTGTTTCATTTTACATCTTCTATTGTAGCTGGTAGCGGAGCAGTTGGGCCGTGGTGGGGCCGGGTCAACGGGGAGCGCACACATTCACTGGCTGTGAATTTGTTGTGGCGAAACGTCCCNAAAAAAAAGGAGGGCGGACCGCACTACTTGTCTCCACCGTGGACAGGCTGCTTCAATATTGGACGAGTAGGAAGCCACGGGCCAGTACAACAGAGGACAAGCGCTGCCAAAACGATCTAGCTCATCTTTTTCGCGTGGCCAGGTTGAAGGCAGGAAGTGGCTTGCTCCTTAGGAAACGGAGGACCGGAACGACGACCAGAAAGGAGGGTCGGCCCCGCTAGGCAGCTAGCACGCTAAAAATAGCTGCGGAGTCGGTCATAGACCAGAGCAAGACAAAATACGGCAACCGAAAAACAGGCAAAAACGTTACACACTTGTGAGACATAGGAGAGTCAGAAGGCCGCTTGCCAGCAACCAGCGGGTCAAGAAGTTGTTGGTGGGAAA
>MWMN01000241.1:0-20318 GCA_002968875.1 Cordyceps cicadae | reverse complement strand
CTTTAAAATAATTATTATATAATATAGGTTACTAATAAAGTTAATATTAGACTAAGACNTATATAGAATTAAGTAATATAAAAGAATTAGTGTATATATTCTTTAAAATAATTATTATATAATATAGGTTACTAATAAAGTTAATATTAGACTAAGACAAACTCTTTATATTAAATTTCTAGAAATGCCTTATAGAAATCATAAAGGTTAAATAGAACCTTTTAATAGTATTCTATCTATAGATAGATAGATAAATAGAAATCTAGAACTAGATACTCGAATAATATCTACGAAGCTATATAAACTACTAATAGAACGATTAGGTAGAATAGTTACCACTCGTATAATAGGCTACGAATAGCTTAGAAAACAAAAATATAAAAATATTACCCTTTAGGGTGAACTATAGATTTAACCCTATAATCAAAACACATATAGTATAGAATATAAACACACTAGTAGCTATAGCATATATAGTAACAATTATAGAAATATAAAAACACCTATAAGTAGAATAGATATTTTTATAGAATTAAATAAAATATTATACGGATAAAAAGAGATTACTAACACTAATCCTAAAGAGAGGAGATAAAGTTTACCTTATCTATAAAAACATTAAGATAAAACGACCTAGTGATAAACTTAACTAGAAGAAGATTAGACTATTCCTTATTAAATAAAAACTATTAGAAATTAACTATAAACTATTATTACTAGAAAGGATAAGGATACATTCTATGTTTTATATATTATTACTAGAGAAAGCACTAAGTAATATAACACTCACTATAGACATTACTATTAAAGATATAAACGAATATAAAGTTAAGAAAGTACTTAAAGTATAAGGAACTAAAAAGAATCGTTATTATCTTATTAAATAGAAAGGATACTTAAACTCTAAAAACACCTAGGAACCACTTAAGAACCTATCTAGTTACTTAGAACTACTTAAACGGGTTCACTAAATAGTAACGACTCGTCCTAAGGGAAGTTTAGATCCCTAAAGGCTATAAGGGACCTAGGAGGCTCGTCTAGGCTGTCTAAAGCTAGAGCTTCCTAATAAAGTATATAAGACTATATCTTAGTGAAACGGTCTAACTAAGAGGCAATGTCAATCTCCTCCTACTAAGCCTAGGTAAGGGTAGAGTAGGCTGTAGTAATAGCCACTACTAGCTAGCCTACTTCTTAACGTTTCTTCTACGCCTCTTAACGAAGACACTCTTTCTAAGACTTAATATAATTAAATTCCTCTACTAAAAAGTTTCTATTATAGTATATAATTCCCCACTTTATACAGGAAGTACACTTAGTGTACCCCTTTAGAATAAAACATAAGAGGTTTTTCTCTTAATAAGGAGTATAACAGCCTATATTAAAGAGTTATAGGCTAGTCGTTTTTATTTAAGTGATAAGGTCTTTATAATATTAGGTTAAAGAGTGATAGGATTTACTAACACGAGCGTTAGATATAGTTAGACTATAGTAAGGAAGGAAGGAAGGATAAAAGGGAGAAAAAGCACATACTAGCAGACAAGTCACATAGAGGCCTATTATAGTAGCCTTAAGGGTAAGACTAATAGAGAGGGAGTATTATGTTATAGATATAGAAGCCTAGCTAGAGGAGGAGGCTGTAGGTAGGGACATAAGAAAGGATGTCCTAATTAGGAAAGAGGGACATAGTTATATGACTACTCAGTATAATCTATATGATTAGTGTGCTTAACACTAAGTACACTAAGCAGGCGAGTACTATAGAGTAGTAGAGGATAGGATAGATATATAAGGAAGGGGATTTCCTATAGATAGCTAGACTAGATCTCTATTAATTTATCTAAGTAATAGTTCTAAAATTTGGTGTAATCTCCTTACAGAACTTATACATTATACTTCTACTTATTAGCACTCTTATGTATTTTAACCTAACTTACTACCTAAGAAACAGACCTACTATGGATTAGGGATAAGCCACCGTTACACTAACATCCACCTAGGAGTCTTCTAATGCTTAATCATCCAGACCTAAGATCTAGGCCTGGGAGTCTTCTAATGCCTGATCATCTAGACTAAAGTTCCAGGCCTAGGAGTCTTGCAACGCTTGATTACGAAAATCGAAGATCCCAGTCTAGGAGTCTAAACCACTAGCGATAGTAGCCCCCCCCTGCAGGCGGCGAGCCTTAAGTATTAGCAACGTGAATGGCTTTAGCTGAATAAGAGCCGGTAAGATCTAAATTTAGAGGGCCTCTTTGTCTATTGTGACGGAGAGATACGCTTGGTTCGCCTGTGGTCGAATTCGGTGCTCTGGTACTATGAGTGTGATCCACCTCGATAGGTGCGTTTAGAGCTGTAGCAAAAGCGTCGACCGAAACCAAGGCAGAGAAATCGTTAGATGAATCGCTTTCGCCATTAACCCTAGTGTCGTTATAGGCTGTGCGGGAGGAAGCATTAGTGAGCACGCCTAGGCCTGGGGTTTCCTCGATTGCAAGCGTTCGATGAATTTGATGTTCGTTGCTAGCCCTAACTTCCCAAATTGAATTATTAAGATGTGTATATTCAGCAACTGGAGAATGCAGGTCTGTGTTGTGCTCGTGCTCCGCTTCCATGGTGGCGGGGTTGTGCCTTTTGCGCGAGAGCCTATGGTCACTGCCCTTAGATTCAGTAGACCTCTTCTGTCTAGCGGTATGAGGCCGACGGTTCGTTCTAACGGGCGAATTATCTGCTGAAACTCCGTCAGACGTGCTGTCAAGCACTGGCAGATGCCATGTGGTCGAACTGCTAGCTGCTGCTAGCGCAGCAGGTGGCGGAGCCTCATCTGGTAGCGGCGCTGTTCTGTGTCCTCCGCTTAGTCTTGCGGGCACATTGTTGGGACACTCAGATCCATAGAGAGTGACTGAACGGCTGCATGGATCGGTTGTTTCGCTGTCTCCGAATAGTACCGGCATGACTGACGTTGCCATTGAAAACTGCGAGGACATTGTGCTGCCGCTGTAGCCACTGTCTCCGTCGACATGGAGCGGACAGGTCTGTGACGTAGCTCTTGCGAGCGTAATGGGATCACGGACTGCTCGATATAAGAGCATTTGATCGTGTGCCGATGCATCCGGCATAAAAATCCTCTGGACGGACGTACTAGGAGCTGGGTCTGCTAATGACAGTGAGGTGGCCTTACGCGATAGATTCTGGACGACTCTAGCGCGCTGAGGTTGGCCGGGAGCCTGCGAACTCGGGTATGCCTGGTAACTGGACCCACGTGGGCTTAATCGGCTTGCAAACAATTCCGTCTCTGCATTTGGGCTCGCTAGCATGAATTGACCGAAGGCCACCGGCGATAACTGCAGATCGGCATGAGATTGTCGCGATAAAGGCCTTGCTGTTGTGAATGTTCGCTGCCTGCTTACCGCACCCTCATTATGATAAGGTGAGGCGGCATCACGGACAGGGTTAAATCGAGGGCAGCTGAAGGGGACTTGCTCGGGAGCGTCTTCTAATGTTTCGGTCTGAGGATGGCAAATGCTTGTTTCATGGGTCTTAGAGAGCGTTGGTGATGGATGTTTAGAAATGCTCCTCGTAGTGGACGCGGCGCTCGTAGCCTTAGAGTGTCGAGCTGAGGAATCGTTCGACTCATTCTAGACTAGCGGGCTCGCTATACGTAAATCCTATAATAGAACATAAAACTCTCGACCCGGTCTTCCCTACGCGGCGGCCTACGGGTTCTTAATAAAATGCCTTGTAAAATTTAATCTTAATTTTATAAGATTTATAAGACCTAGCTTACTGTATGCCTTAGAAAACCTAGTTAGCCGTTAGTAGAGAGCCTATAATAGGCATAAATTATACTCTAAACGGTAAGCCTAGGCCACTATAGTAAAGAGATTAAACATAAGTATATTATTAGGTATTTTGTTAAGTTAAGATTATAAAGCCGTTATATAGTAGTATTAGTAAATTCGAATATATTAGCTCTTAATATTTCTCTCTTTGTATAGTTAAAAAAAAAGCTCTACTCTTCTTAAATTAGCTTAGTATAGATTTAAGTTATAAGGTTCTCTACCTTATAATACTATATAGAGGAGGAGGGCGTTAATACCTTTCTTAAGAACTAGTGTATCTATTATATAGTAAATAATAAGTAGAAGCTTTTCCTAACGAATAAGTTCCTGTCTTATTATTATCCTATCTAGCTTCCTATTTTATAAATATAGGTGGTCTACTATACGTGTAAGTGTGTACGTTATACTAGAGCTTATATTAAACGTCTAATACGTTAGTTTATTACTAGTAGTACTTTTAGTAGTGAGTTTATTAAATACTATATCTAAATATTCGCTTTCTCCTTATTAGTGTTTATAGATACGTGTGTATATAGACTTTAGTTCCTTAGTCTTATAGGTTTAGAGTTTATTAATCCCTTTATAAATTTTCACTCTAAACTTATAGCTATATAGCTTAAATAATATATCCTTTTATAGTATCTTTTCTAGATCTTATATGTTACTACTATAAACTTTACTATTACTAGAGTACTTATAGCTATCCTTATTATTGTTGCTCTTAGAACTATTATAATTACTATCGCCCCTATTATGTCTAAGGCTCTTACTAAGATTAGTATTGTTATCCTAGAGATGTTTTAAGATATTCTTAAGTTTAAGTTTTTACCCCTTAATACTATTCTAGGCTTTTACTACATTAAGTCTCGCTTATAGTATAGGTATTAAAGGCTTAGAGTTTAGCTATTCTATAATAGCACTTCTCCTCTCTTTATAACTATAAGGATAAAAAAAAAAAGTCTCCACTTTATAAGATTATAAGTCTCTATAAATATACCCGCTTTTATTAAGTTAAGTTATAATATTATAATAATATAATTATAATGTTATTAAACCTTAATTCTAATATTAGAGTTATCTATAATATTACTATAATATTAGAATAAGGTTATATACTATATCTCTAATGTTCGATGAAGGTCTAGACTTAAATAGACTTTTAAGTACTTAACTATATAAAGGGCAACCTTTTCCTATACTAAATAGCTAATAATTAGTAATGAATTAATAACCTTTACTTCTCTTATGCTTATAAGAGAACTTCTTACTAAGTTTTGTTATTTTCCACTTTATAATAACCTTATATACCTTAATAATAACTCTAACCTAAAACTTTAAATTCTAGAGGGGTTAGTCTATCCTTTTAATTAGAATTTACTTTAGTTAGAGTATAAGCAATATATAGCTCGTCCTATATCCACATCCTATATTTACTAAGCGTCTTACTTATACTCTTTATAATAATTTAGTGTACTACTAATAGCTTAGGGGTGAGTTTAGGGTAGTATAGTGTATAAGAAGCCTTAAAGCGCTTAAAAACTTACTCTACGGTTCTACCACTTAACTTAATAAACATAAAGTGTCTATCTATTCTCGCCTATAACCTTAAGTCTATTATCTTAGTTAAGTTGTCTACTACTATTTTCTTTTTAAATTACTAAAAGATAAAAGTTTAAAGTGTACTAGGGTTAGTCTTTTAGCTAGTATATAGCTAACTATGTATATTACTACTAGGAGTTATATGCGCTCCTATATAGTACTAGGCCGCTAAAGACGGCCTGTTATTGTTATGAGCTGACTGGGGTGAAGTAATAAAATAACATCAATTTAGACCTATAAAAGGTGAGGATGTTTTTTAAAAACAACCTCACCTTACCTCACCTTTTATAGGTCTCACCTTCTATAGGTCCTCACGTCCTCACAGAGGAGCAACAAAAACAAAAGACCCTAGTGATCTCTATTACGTAGATATTCGTAGAATGTGGCAGTAACGAACCCCCTATGAAGATTGGCCTTAAGAAACTGGGTCCACGACTGCCACAGCGTCTAAACGTTTAGAGAAACGCTTAGAGCGGAATAGGGCGTCCTGAATACGAGCAGACGTACACCTCACTATAGGACACTGCTCTGTTCGATACGGCGGGTTGGTACAATGCGGCCCATTAGCGCGCTCTACTACAACGTCTTTTAGTTTTAGAGAAGTATACATTAGGTGTAGCCTTATTTACGTCGTTTAAGAGCTAGACACTATCATTCGTTATTAACATTAACTATGAACTTAGATGACCGAGAATCCCTAGCTCTCATCAGCCATCCTAAATAGATATAAGCAATATAGTAGTTACTACTATCTAACTAATAAGAATATAACTCTCCTATTTCTAGTTCTACTTATTAACTAAGCTATTATATATAGATTAGGCTCCTAGGAGGGATATATTATAAGGGCTAGGACTACACTGCCTCTTATAATACATTTAAGCGTTAGTAGGTTAGGTTCTATTACTTTATTTATTATATATAGTGTTAGAGTTATATACTTTACTAATTGCTTATATATAGCTATTTTTATATAAAACTTAATACTCTTCTATATAACCTAATTAATTTTAGCCCTTACTATATTATTATTATATACTATTGTCTTTATTAAGTCTCCTTTAGAGGCGCGCCTCTATATCTTTATATACCTAAACTCCCTATAGGTGTTAGGCGCTATATGTCTATATATTAAGCTAGTATATCTTAGTGTTCTTCTACTATACTATACCTAACTATTATCCTTTAGGTTATATTAAGCTATTACCTTTATAAGAACATCTAGTTATATTAAGTGAAGTTCTTTATTTAGGTTAGTGAACTATCTATACTAGCGCTCTTTAGGGTAAGCGCTTAGTAGTATATAACTACTAATTTATAATAGCTATTATAGCTATTTATAATAATACTAAGTGTAGAGCTAAGTCTTATTTCCTTTAGACTTAGTAGTAAGCTAGGGGAGAGTTAAAAATAGACTCTAGAGTGGCTTCTTATAACTAAAGTATAGGTAGTCGCTCCTATTCTCTTAGTAATTACTATAGCTACTATCGCTTCTATTTTTCTAAGCTAATAAGTACCTAATTTTCTTAGTTTCTAATTTTTTATTTAATATTTTCTAGCTTTATTACTAATAGTGGGTAGGAAAACTAAGTAAGTGTTATTCCTAAATAAGCAGCTCCTAAACGATTCTAGGGAGAACTAGTGGCGTCTAAATAATTCTAGGGAGAGCCTATTTTTAAGCGAGAGGGCAGCCTAAGAGCTATAGAACCTTAAAAAACTCTAGAATTCGATTTTTAAAATAGACTAAAGTGTAGTAAAAGTAATAGGCCACCTTAACGTTCTAAGTTCTTTCTAAGAAATAGCCACCTAAACTAAAAAAAATATATTAAGGGATAGTGTTTAATTAAATATATTCTTTATAAAACTCTTGTTTCTATTAGTGAACTAATACTTTATCTAAGTCGTACTTAACCTTATTTATACCTTATGCCATTATAGGTTAGTAAGTTTTAATAAATATATATTCTATCTACTGTCCTACAGCGAAAGACCTTTATGGCTTCAAGCTATAGAGAACACTTCTATATTTAAGATTTATCTATTTAAACATAAGTATAACACAGACGGCGTTTTCTCTTCTGTTGTACAAGTAATCTTTATGTCTTAACAATAGGAGATTCTATAGAAGATCTACTCCTATTATCTAATGTGCAGCTTTACAATTATGCAGATACCTACGCGATTTACGCCTATAAACTCGGATTAGAAGGTGATCCTACAGCTATAATAGCCTTTATTAGTAGCCTTTTTAAGTTTATAGAATGTATAGCGCCCTTATCTAGGAAGAAGTTGTTTAAGCACTATCTTACTTATATTCGACTCTAGGACGAGACTTAAAAATATTTACTTATCTTAAAAGGAGGAACTCTTAACTAGGGTTTTCTTTAAAGCTAATTAGAGCTAAATATATAGAGATATTATAACTAGAAGTATAAAATTTAGCTAATTAATATAATAATAATATAGGGATAGCCTATACTATATAGTTTTCTTACCCTTAGAATATATTTACCTAACTATAGTTTATATATATATTAACTACTAACTATTTAGTAGTAAAGTTAAGCTAGATATCTCTCTTTTCGCCTAATTTAAATTTAGTTTAAACTTACTAAAACATTTCCTTTTTCCTATATATTAGACCACTATATATACGTTTAATGCTTATTTAGATGGATTTGTTTTAATATAACTAGTACTAGTATAGTCCTTTTTACTCCTTTAGCTAACTTAAGCTAAAGTGGCTATCTTTGTTATAACTATAGATAAAGATACTTATTTTAATATAGAAACACCTAAAATAATACAGTTCTTAGGCAGCCTTTATATAAAACCGATTATTTAGGCGGTCTTTATAAGGGTAGGGCTTATGCCTAAGAAGAGTAAGGAGCTAATAGAGTAGATATAGAAGTACACTACTATCTATAATCAATGTCTTATAAGTATTATACGGCTATACTATAAAATTAATATAGTACCTTTAAGACAAGGTGGTCGCCTAGAGAAAATTCTATAGTAGTAATATAGTAAAAAAGTCTTTAACTTTCTTTATAACTTTAGAAAGGACTAGTAGTTATAGAGATCTAGTTAGACACCCTATAAGTTAGAAGATTTAGAATATAATCTAGTAAGTTTCACTAATAACTATAGTAAGATAATACTTATAAGTCTTAGTCTATATTAAAAAGCGTTATTCTAGAAATAGTAGTAAGTAATAGAATTACTATAATAACCTATTACTTGTCTAAGGAGGAGGAAAAAGAAGAAGAAATCTATAAGTTGTTAAAGAGATGGCTTTTTCTTTAATAGCTAAGTAAATCGCCACAGAGCTTACTAGAACTAGTAGACTATATTAAGAAGTAAAGTGAGGTGCTAGTAGAGAGCCTTACGATCTAACGGGTTATTGTTAAATAATTCAGCATAGCGCTAGTTAGCCTGTTTATTAATAGTGTTTTATAAGACTTCTGTGTTAGTTATAAGAAAGTCAGATATTCCTTAATCTCTCGCCTTGTTTACTCTAACCATCTTCCACCTCTTATACTTTATAATCCCTTTTCACCTTCCTACCTAATATATCTTTTTTTCTCTAGATTAAGCCGAATTTTAAAATTTAACATGTCTTATAACATTAAGGTTTTGTTTTAAGAAGGCTGCGTTACGTTTCGATACAAAAATAATACCTCTATATATGTGAAGCTAGCGGTGGACAGCGTGACCCTTCACATCTAGGCAAGAACTGCATCCTCTAGATTAGTGATAGCTGTTAATAGATTAGAAGGAATTTCACTATAGGGTATTAAAAGATCTTTTAATTAGACTAGAGCAATCTAGGACGAGACGGACTTCGACAGTCTCTGTATGATTATAGACTTATCGATTTGTATAAAGTCTAACCTCTAGATAACTGATGCCTTTCGGCCACACGTATGTGTTTGCCTTCCTGCTACCCTAAAACCAAGATATGCGATGTTAATTAATCTATCGCTACGCTAAGACACAAGATCTTAGGCCTGGAAAGCGTTTATTAATAGCACTTAGGAGGTAAAAGATATATGAAACATTTGTGGCTGTCTCTAGAGACTGCGTAGTAACGTCGGCCACCCACTTAGGAGCCAACCCACTTAGGAGCCATAAAAACGCGTCGCCACTATCCCCCTCACCCCTTTATAATAACCGTAATATCTTATATAATAATTATTATTATCGTCTTAAACTTTATTAAGATTAATATAGAAGCCTAATACACTAAAAATAACCTTTAAAATGCTATTTAAGACGTGATTAGTGGCCTAAGCCACTAAGAAGCTATAAGACACTAGGGAATCCCTTAATAAACACTTAGTAGCTAGCTAAAGGGAAAGTAACTTAAAAAAAGACGCCTATAAGTTAATATAACGCCTTACGAGTGTTTAAAAGACGTATCTTAAAGGCTAGATCCTAACTTAGGATGCTACTAGCCTCTCTATAATATATAACTAAGTCTAAGAGATAGTTAGGAAAGTGGCTACCCTTAATAGTAATATAAGACTAATTAGTAAGAACTAGCTATAAGGATTCTTATATTAAAACCCTAAGGTTAAGACCTTAAGAGGTAAGAGAATTAATATAAAGAGGATTAATAGTGTATTAACTAACACTATCTAGGAATTCTTCTACCTTCTAACCCTACTAGCACTTTATAATATCCCTCTAAAGCACTAATATAATATAGATAAAATAGGGCTAGTAATAGGCTAGTAAGAGAATAGCCTAGTACTAGGATTATTAAAGAAGCGAATTATAGTAAAGAAGCAGTCTAGGCTTTAATATTAGACTATAATTATTAAGTGCATCTTAGCTACTAGGAGGAAGCTTAACCTACTAGTTATCTTCTAAGGTGATAGTGTTTAACAGTAATACTTTCTAGATAACCTTAAACCGTACACTCACTAGTACTTTAAGGCTATAAGGAAGGGCTAGGCGAGTAATAATATCACTATTCACTAGCTAAAGACAGTCTTTATCCTAGAAATAAAGCTACACCTAGGAAGCCGCCGCTTATTAGTTATTAATAGCCACAGTAGTTATTATATAACTAAATTTCTATAGGAATACTACTAGAATAAGATTTTTATCCTATTCCTACTAGTATATAGTAGTCACGTCCTTTAGCCTCTTAATGTGGCCGTCTTTAGCCCTATAAAGAGGTATTATATAGCCTATCTTAGCGCGTATCCTATAATCACTGATTTATTATTACTAGGTAAGAGGATTTTTCTAAAGTGTTATTTAGAGGCACAGGAGCTTAGAATCACTAAAGCAAATGTTCTTACTAGCTAGCGGGTAGTAGGACTTTAGCCTATTAATATTATAAAGCTATTACTTAGTCCTTTACTTCTTTCTAAGGCACTATAGCCACTAGCCTCTTAAAAGAGGCCTTAAACGCCTCTAATAAGCTAGAATATTAATATATTCACTCTATCTAACGCCTAAGGCGTCTTAAGGCTTTTTTCTAGCCTTAAGCATACTTAAAAAACGTCCCCTACATACCACCTAATTAAGCGGAAGATACAGAAGGGTCTTAACGCATAGAATAGTATTATTATTATATTAAAGACATAGATAAACGATCTTTAGGAATAGGCTACTAATCTATAAGCTAAAAAGCGTAAGAAAGTTATACCTAATCTAAATAAAGCGTTTATTATAGTCCTTAAGGTTAATAAGGCACGTCGTTAGCTTAACACATAACTCCTTAGTATAGAAGAGGAAGGGATAATTAATCATTCTAATACTAAGATCTCTAATAGTAAGGCTATCGCTATATAATTATTTAATAATTAATTTAATTTATTTATAGTTATTATAAGGTATTTTAGTAGTAGGTTCATAATGTGTAGTGGTGGCTCCTAAGTGGGTTGGCTCCTAAGTGGGTGGCCGACGTTAGCTCTTTTCTTCTAGTCTTAATTACTGCTCTTAGCGATAGCCTATCCTCAGCCTAATACAGTGTAACGCCGGTATTCCCTTCCAGGAGAGCAGTGTATTTTTTGTGGGTATATTTTAGCTCGAGATTTGCTGGAGTCTGGACGTGCCGAGTAAGGCCGTCTGACTTGCAACCCCGATGTGGCAAAAGCTGTGCCATAGAAACGGAACTCGCAAAATTCAAGAACGAGAGCGGCAGAGCGATTAAAGTTCTTTACAGCCGAAGCCCTATATAAACACAGCCATTACATAGTACATCTCGAAAATGTACTTACATCCAAGCTTACAGAACATACTCTAACGTTTCTAGGGAGAGCGCTTCGTGACTACCCACAGCTGTTATGTATTATAAAGGGGTCTTAAACGAATAGTCATGAACAGTCTCCTACAGTAGCTAATCTAAGCCTCCGTCGAAAAAAAATACGATCGCTTAGTTCTGTTAGCTATATCGCCTTCCCTATCACCGCAATGTGTCGAGCTAGGTATCCGTGGCCTCTAGTAGACTAGGGCCACAACATGTCATCGAAACTCGCTCCCATGACCCATAAGCCCTGCTTCACGAGCGCGCGGAGCTATAAAATCACCATCCCCCTTAGCCTTTTCCTCTCGCTATCCGCCATCACAACACTGACCGTCGAGCAGACTGTCTATTTTGGTTAGATCCTCTACAGCATTCAACCTCCATTTATTAGATGGAAATAGCAATGTGGCAGGTAGGCTGATTTCTATACTATAAAAAGTCTAAGGAGGCTCACTCGAGTACGATCATTTCCGCCCACTTACTAACGCCGTCGCCACTAACTCTCCTAACACTAACATCTAGACCACAGTCATTAATCTTATTAGCGCTATTAACCTGTTAACACCTCTACTAACGAGCATTATTCCTATAGGCTGTAGAACACTAGTTAAAATAAGCTCTAGCCGACTTAAAGATAGTAAAACGCACTATATTGTTAAGGGCGAGTTATACTATAAAATAAAGGACTACACCTATAGGGGAGTGCCTAGGTTTTTTAAAAAGCACTTTAATATAGTAAACTAGACTAAGGCTTAGGTAAAAATACTTAAGCTAATCCTTATAAATTATAATAGAATAAAATAGAAGGACTTCCTAGCTAACCCTTAGGAACTAGCTATATAGAAGTAGCTATAGGGGCTAGAGGAGAAAGCCTTAGCTGGGGTGTAATATATTATATATACTAATAAAAGTATAACTAAGTTTAAAGTATATAAAGGCTAGATAGATATATTTTTCTAGAAGCTAAAACAAATAGAAGGTTAATTTAAGTATAAACACATCCTAGTCACTAGGGAGTATAAATAGGCCTTTACTACTAATAAGTTTAAAGTATATATTTTATAACTTATATAATATATTTAAAGTATCTTTACTAACTAATTAATACACTGTTTTATATATATGTTCACTATTAGGGCTATAATAATAGAGCTATAGGTTTATAATCACTCTAGTGTGTATAGCTCTAGTGAGTTTAATATTTATTATAAACTAGTAAAGTTAGTGTGTGCTTTTATTATATATACTACTATAGACAATAATATAATAGGGTTAGATATATCTATTAAGTGGAAAAACGGCTATTATTATATTATAGTAGAAGATAGTAATAGTAATAATAAACGTGTAAAACTAAATAGGCTACTTATTAGGTAATAGACTATAGTATATAGGGTAATAACCTGTTTTTTAATAAGGTAGGGTGTGGCTAAGTTTTCCTAGTGTTTAGATAAGCACTAACTGTCTAAAGTTAAGCTTCTAAAGCTAGCCTAGGAGAATAGTATAGATAGTGTTACTATACTAATAGGGTATTATAAGATTACTAGTATTACTACACTATAAGCAGGCCTAGACTTTTCTAGTAATATATAGTATACCTTTTAAGTGAGAGCCTACAACTAATTAGACAGGTATAATCGCCTATAGGGCTTAGAGAGTAGTGGCTCTAGCTAAAAACATAAGTCCTTAGACAATCTATATCCTTATACAATATAGTAGTCTAATAGTTAAAAGTTTATATTAAGGTAAGTATATAATTAATTAAGTAAAGCTAAAGTGAGTAGTAAAGTGAAGTTAAGTATATACACTCTAACCTAAGAGGACCTATATAAGAACCGTATTTTATCCTACCTTATTATTTCCCCTATAGAATGTGTCCTTAGTGACTTTAGTACTATTAGAAGTACTATTAGAGAGCTACTTAAAGCACTCTATAACACTATTAGAGTGTATTAATCTCTATACCTAAAGGGTAGGATACTATATTATAATATTTTATTAAATAACATTATTATACTAAGTCCTAGGAAGGCTAATGGTTTTAAAGGAATACTTATTAACCTTAATCTTACTAAGGAATAAGATAGTAGTCCTAGTAGTGTACACTATTAGATAGGTATAATACAGTTTATAGTGATTAAGGTTCTCTATAGCGTTAACTACACCTATCACTAACGTCGGCCACCCACTTCTTAGCACCACCCACTTCTCGGTAGGGCATTAGAATCACAACCCACCACATAGAAGCTTTATAAAAAAGCTAAATAAAATTCAAATAATATAAAAATACTACTTAAAAGGTAGATAATTAATTAATTAATTAGACTTTAGATATAGATAATAGAATTTCGCTTAGAGTGCTATTAAGTTGTTTATTAAGCTATTAACGTGTGTTTTTAATATCTATAACTTTAATAAATAACCTATTAGGATTAGTAGGCACTATTTACTGTTTTTTTAGCTAGATAAGCCTAATTTTTAATTCGAGAGCTAATATCTTGCCTTCTATAAGGGTAATTCAGGCTTATTAGATATTAAATTGCTTTTTAATCTTCCTCTAGATTCAACTAATTAAACACTAATTAGTTAACTATTAAGTACTATTAATAAATAGGCGCTAAAGCTAGTATTTATTTAATAGTGTTTTAACCTCTAGTAGGCCTTCTTTAAGTGCTTTTTTTTAGCTTAATAGGTGTTAATTCTAGTGTTATTTTAACTAGATTAAGGAGCAAATCACTTATTAGTGGCTAGACTATATTAACTAGCTAAAGGCCACTCTTCCGCTAGCTAATTCGGATGTTTTTTTTAGTTAATCTGGCTTCTCTTATAATAGTATAATATTTAAGGAAAATTCTCTTTCTAATAGGCGAAGAATTAGTATCTATAGGTCGATTCCTAAGCTCCTTTTAATAGTAGGCTTTAATTAAGCTAAAAACAGCTATATTAAGAGGTTAAAGAACATAGGAGCTATAAGATAGAAGGAATAATAAGTATATATTATTTTAATAACATTCGGATAAAAATTCAGCTATATAGTGGCTTCTATAGCCGTTAAGAATAAGAAGGCGTTACTAGCTAGAAGGCGGCGTTATTTAAGGAATAAAGACAGCCTTTAGCTAAAAGACCGCCACTTTATTATTCGTCTAACCTCTTAATGTTGCCTTAAAGAACCAGCCTTTAAAAAGGCCTAATTTATTAGGAAACCACTGTTATTAAACACTCTTACTATTAAAGAGTACTAGTGGTGTTAGCCTCTTCCTAGTCACTAAGATATACTCGAAAATTATACTCTAAAAGCACTAACTAGACTGCTTCTTTAGGGTAATTCGCTTCTATAATAACCCTAGTACTAAGCCGTTCTCTTAGAGCCCTATTATAAGCCCTATCTTATCTATATTATATTGATTCACTAGGGGTATCTCTTTAATAGCTAGGATTATTAGAAGTTTAAAGAAATCCTAAATAATATAAGTTAAGGCGTGATTTATCTATTAGAAATCGAGCCTCTTGCCTCTTAAGGTCTTTACTTCTAGATTTTAGTATAAAAAACCTTATAGCTAATTCTTACTAATTAGTTATTAAGAGCCGTTATATTTAGCTAACGTTAATATAATCTTCCTAACCTACTTATATAATAGAGGGTTCCCTATTATATCCTAAATTAATATCTAAGAAGTAAGATACGATTCTTAAGCTATAGGAAGCTTTTATAATAGTTTAAAGGCCTCTTTTTATAATATTCTACCTTTAAGCCGGTCCTATAATGTTAACCGTAGTACACCCTATTAGTAGGTAGTGTGGGATCGGCTAACGCCTCTAATAACGTCTTAAATTGTATTTTAAAGGTTATTTTTAGTGTATTTAGGTATATTATATGTATAAGAAAAAAATTATAATAAAAGAAAATTAATTACACGAGAAAACGCACTTTAAGTAATGTAGGTTTTATAAAGAAGTGGCTAGGAATGCCCTGCTGAGAAGTGGGTGGTGCTGAGAAGTGGGTGGCTAACGTTATAACTTAGAATCCTTTTTCTATATTCTTCTATAGATATACGTATACTGTGTATAGGATAGAGTGAAATGTTTCTAAAAAGAGAGTGAAATAGCGCTAGAAGAAAGCCTTTTATATAAATAGGAGATTAGAAGCTTTAAGGATATTACTAATACTAAGGAAGGCTATATAACAGTAAACAGCCTTAAGCGTATTATAAAGGAGTTCCTAGGGTTATTTAGTATAATTAGACTGTTATACTTATATATTAGGAAGCTTCTCTTTCTACTTAATAAGGATAAGAGGATAATAATTAGAACACTAGCTAGAGATCTAGGACAGCTTTATAGCCGTATTATTGCTGTATTCAGTAAGGCTATTAATGACTACTAGTTAGTTAGATATTTAGCGTTCAGAGACACAACTTAGGGCGCTTTTAAAACCCCTTCACTCAGTAGATATAAGGTTAGACAGCTTAATATTTAGTAAAACTATGTGTTCTCTAGCATCTTAGCTAGTTAGGCGTAGACTAAAAAGTATTCGTTATAAATACTATAAACCGTTAGTATGAATATTGCTCTAGATGCGTAACAACCTATATAGGTTATAGCTATTTTAAAATCTTATAGCGTGCATTTAGTAAAGCGAAAACTGGCAAGTCGGTAGCGGCACCATGAGCACAGCGCTTATTGTGATCACTGGCACAGGCTAGCTAGGCATAAGCCTTGTGTGCATACTTGTTATATAGGGCAGCGATTAGTTATAGAAAGAGCGTTGGTTGAATCGACTCGCTAGTGGCGCATTACGTAAAGGAAAAGCGACAGAATGGACTCTGAGTGCCAGCGTATTGCAACATGTCCGCCGCCACTGTGTGAAAGCTTGGAGCAGACCATGAGGGAAATTTGTAAGGGCCTACAACGGAGTCGCTAGACAAGCAAACATATCCACACTACACATACAAGAGCGAGCACCTTGCCCTAGACCAAATATAATGATGATTCAACTTGCCTACTATATATTGACTTTGTGGTAAAGCCGGAGTTTTTCCATTAACAGTCGGCTCAAGTCTCAATAATACTACAATAAAGTTTTGCCAGAGTGGCAGATACCTTTAGAGAATTTGCATGAAGCAGATATCGCTACCCGTCGGCAAAGAGCACTGCGGGAACTGTTTCAATTTGACGACGTCGCTTCGCACTTTGCGTCGGATGGAGGAGACGCGGCAACGCCTCCAAAAACACAATCGCTCAATTCTCTTATTGATACAAGCATCTTCGATTACGAATATACGGAAGACCAATCCATGGATTTTACGCCAGTTTCGTCCGGCCATGGGCAAAAATTCATCCCCCCCAGCTCAGAGGTGGAAGAAGGGCTAGGTATTGCCAGCGGTGTGGATGAAAGCCTGCATGAGCTCTCGTGCACGGGAATGTACACGGGGATCGCGCGGCGTCGCGCGATTGGCCGAACGGGCGAAGGATTTCCGCACGGTCATGCTAACACCTCTTAAAGGGAAGTCCCTAGGGACAGTGGCATTTCAGGGCTGGGGGGGCACGGGTATTTCGAAGAACTCAGACTTCTAAGAATGTCCTCCCACCAAAATTGCGGCACATGCGTGGTGCCCATAACAGGATGATACTGTACAGGTGCCTTCGGCAGTAGGGACTCCCGTCTATGTTAAAATTCAGCGTCTCTAGTTCTTGCCGCCGGCTGCCTGGCCTGGCCCATTCGCTGTCGTAACAGGACCCGAAAGCATAGTGCATTAAATAGGAGGCGAAAATAGACATACTAGGCTTTCTTTTAAGCATCCTCGTCATAAAAACGCCAAGTTTGGATGATAACATTAAGCCCCAGCCGGATTAAAATAGACGGCTGGTCTGTAAGTCTGCTCATTTGCCTTAAGAGAGAAAGTGGCTAGTGTATCCTCGCGATAGTGAAAGAATTCAAGCTATATAGCTTACGAGAGTCTAAATTACTCTTCTATTTAGAGAGGTCTGACGCGGTTTAGTGTACTTGTAGGTGCCTTTGCTCTATAGTGTAGAATCCTAGTGTATATAGTAGAGGGAGGTGTCTAGAACTCCTAACTTAGAAAGTAACTAAACCACGTAGTACTATTAAAAGCAGGAGCCTGTTAGCTAATTGTAGTTGTATATAAGAGTGGAGAGCCGGGGGAGGGGTGGGTGAAGGGGGTGTACTACGCGGAATAATTTCGAATGTGAGTGGCCCTAGGCACTAGTATAATAATTAAACGATTTAATCGAGGGTGGCCTTCTTTAATCTAATGTGGATATAGTCCCGCCATAGGCCGGCCGTCTGGTTTAATTGTATAGTACGCTAGAGAGGTTTAACTTCCTAAGCTAGAGCTCCTTTACTAACACCTAACTAACCTTATATAACCTTATTTTTATAAAGAAAGTAGGGGAGTGCTAACTAGAGGCGGTAGAATAGTAGTATAAGGCATGTATAGCTAATCAGTATATTACATCTAGCTAGGCAGTAGTAAAAATCCTATAGGCTACTAAGCGACCTAGAAAGAGTAAGCTATAGGGAACTAAAAGGTTAGGGAGTTAAGGGTATTTAGAAGAAATAAGTTAACTATACGAACCTATAGCTACTAGAGGTAGCCTCTACCCTAGGCCGCTAATAGTACTAGTTAGTTAGCCTATTACTGTTATTTACTCCCTCGTAATAACTTAAGTAGCTATAGGAGTTAAAGGATACTACTAGTGATATAAAAGGTTAATATACTAATTGTTTATATATAGACTACTTAATATAGCTTAAAGAATAATCCTTATATTAGTTTTCTACTCTTAATAAAACGTTTATCTAGAAATTAACTCTTATAAGCTTCTTAAGCTATTACTAGACACTAATAGTAGAGCAGCTAGTGGTGAGAAGCTATACTAGGGCAAAGAGATTTAGTGGTATGCTTAATTCTTTGAAATACCCTTGCCCCCCTAACTCCCTGGTTCCTAAGAGCATGCTCTTCTCACGCTGCTTAGTAGGCGGTGGACTATCCTCTATGTTCAGCCTACTAACAGCAGCGAATTTGTTAGCAGCTCTTCTATTTGCTATCCCTCGTGTTACATTCGTGCTAGCCGCCCTGTGTGTGTCCCCTGTCGACTTGTCTCACTAGTCAGTAGGTATAGGGTAATAATAATGCAGTGCTAGGGCTAACGGTGGTGTTACTGGTACATATACATAGTTTAATCCCTCTTAAAAACACTAGTTCTAATTGTATTGTGGTTATTAATATACCTAATAATAACGACTCTTAGGCTGTGAGTTCACGCGCTCGGCTTAGTTAAAAACAGAAAGAGTCGACTTGGATGTTATGCATCTTAAAGGGCGAACTGGGTTATATAAAGTGTCTGCCGTTTGTATTATAGGGTCGTACATTTTTGAAATGCGATGGTTATGAGGCTATATTTTTAAACCTCGTACTGTGCTCCTTGGGTTTTATACCACTAGGATCGGGCTTTGTAGAACTCATCCAATGATTGTGAAACCTAGCAACTACAAAGTGATAACTAAAAGACACACTATCTAAAAGAAATCAAATCCCTTTGAAGTCATTTCGATAGAGCGCATGGACCTTTTCCTGTATAGCTGCGCTCGTTGGCAGTGTTAGTCAGACTAGGTCCCGCAGGCACACGATTACTGAATAGGATGCCCCTCCTAGACACACTATGCTAGTGGGTATCGCTAATTCACTGTTAAAGGCTGCTAATCTACGTAAATAGGCAAGCGAGAGTAGGTACTATTCTAATGGTTGTATAGCTTAAATAGAGAGATTGAGTTAGTAGAGTTTAGTAGAGTTTAGTAGAGTTAATACTAGTAGGGGCTCTCTTCCCCTACTATATCGAGGTCTAATAATTTAGTAGCACTACACCTATTAAGCTTTCCTTTAGCTAATCTTTTATTCTTATCTTCTTTTTCCCCCTTTTCGATTATAGTGATAAGCTATTTCTAGCTGCCACCGTCTATATAAGTTTTCTAACACTCTAGCCTATATCACTAGCTAAGAAGCAATCGCCTATATAAGGCTGCCGAGCTGTCTATAAGCACACTACGTACTATAGTATAATCAGCGTACTAGCGTCTATACTAGCAACTATTCGCCACTATTAACTATAGTGGAAGGCTTAAGGCTAGTAGTGGGCGTAATATAGTGATAGGGACGAAGCTTAAATCTTCTAAACACTAAGTGAGCGCTTCTATAAAAGCTAAACATAACCTAATAATATAGAGTTAATTTTCTCTATACATCACTAGATTAGTTTAGTCTTAGCACCCCTACTATCTAGCCACTTTAGCGTCGTTTTTTCCTACCTATAACTATATAGTAATTATTAAATTAAATCTAAAGCTAAAAGTCGCTACTAGCTATTAAAGTGTTATATTATAGATATACGCTAGTACCTATGCACTTATAATAAGAATTTAATAAAGTCTACACTAGTGGTTTTATTAGTGGCTTAGTTAAATATTAGACAAACATTATTTTATATACTAAGTATTACTGGTTAAGGCTAGTGTATACCTAGAGGCTGCACTACGATTGTCTACTGTTCTAATCTTGTTAAGGTATATAAGGTTATTATAAAGTGGAAGATAATAAAACTTAGTA
>MWMN01000240.1:0-20812 GCA_002968875.1 Cordyceps cicadae | reverse complement strand
ATAGAATAATTAAGTAGAATAGTTACTACTTATATAATAGACTATAAATAGTTTAGAAAACAAAAATATAAAAATATCACCCTTTAGGGTAAACTATAGATTTAACCCTATAATTAAAATATATATAGTATAAAATATAAACACACTAGTAGCTATAGTATATATAGTAATAATTATAGAAATATAAAAACACCTATAAATAGAATAGATATTTTTATAGAATTAAATAAAACACTATATAGATAAAAAGAGATTACTAGCGCTAATCCTAGAGAGGGGAGATAAAGTTTATTATCTATAGAAATATTAAAATAAAAAAACCTAGTAATAAACTTAACTAGAAGAAAATTAGACTATTCTTTATTAAATAAAAACTATTAAAAGTTAACTATAAACTATTATTACTAGAAGGAATAAAGATATATTCTATATTTTATATATTATTACTAGAGAAAGCACTAAGTAATATAACACTTACTATAGATATTACTATTAAAGATATAAATAAATATAAAGTTAAGAGAATACTTAAAATATAAGGAACTAAAAAGAATCGTTATTATCTTATTAAATAGAAAGGATACCTAAACTCTAAAAACATATAGGAGCTACTTAAGAACCTATCTAACTACTTAGAACTACTTAGCTAGTTTCACTCTAAAGAAAAGTATCCTAGTTAATCCTATAGGAGCTATTAAGAGACTCTATACTAAACTTAGCCTTAAAGGAATAAACTAAGGAAGGATCTAACTCCTTAGATAGAGTAGGGAAGGCACTAGTAGCCTTTTAAAGCTATTCTACTTCCTCCTATTCTATACACTCTAACTCTTTAATGTTATTAATACCCTATACGATAGTGTATATTATTTTCTTAAACTATAATTTCTTTTATTTTTATAAATAGCGCACTTTAGCGCTTACCTTTTTAAGTTCCTCTTTAGTAGCCTCTAGCTTAGACTTAGCCTTTTAGTACTAGATACTAATATAATAGAGTTATTAAGGAGTAAAGGGATTTATATTATAGTATAATCGGTTAAGGTGGACGCACTTAAAGCAATAAGACGAATCTATATTAGACGCCTTATAGCCTAATAGACTACAGTTAGTGTAGGACGAGTATAAGGGTATATTAATAAGGCTACTAACTATTAACTTAAGAAGGGCGTTTCGCTTATTAGTCTTATAGGAAGGTTTATAGGATTAAATAGAAGCTTTTATGACTCGGTTAGAAGATATAACGACTTATAATAATAAAGGAGGGAAAACTACCTACTACCTAGGTGGCCTATTTAGATAGCCTTAAGGATAAGACTACTAGGGGAGGAGTATATTATTATAAACACTATAGCTTAAGCCTATATAAAGGAGGGGCTAAGTAAGGCCGACTAGGGTTAGACCTACTAGTACCTAAAATAGGATATTAGGTTATATAATGGCTTAATAGATTATTATAATAATCTAGTAAGCCTAGGGATTATTAGGATTAGTGAATAATCTAGAATATAGTAGAGGATAGGAGATATATAAGGAAGGGGATTTCCTATAGATAGACAGACTAGATCTCTACTAATTAATCTAAGCAATAGTTTCACTATTAGGAGTAATCTCCTAATAGCACTTATACACTACGATACTGCTCACTAGCACTCTTATGCATCTCGACCTAACTCACTACCTAAGAAACAGACCTACTGTGGATTAGGGATAAGCCACTGTTATAACACTATAGTCTCTTTACTTCCCTAACTATATTTACTACCTCCTTATTCTACTATCTATACGCCTTAGGCCCTCTTAGGGGCTACTATAGGACTACTATGTTTATTATTTCCTAGATCTATTTATAAGCTTATTATATATAACATCTATCTCTTAGCTAGTGGTTATAGGTATATTAGCTATAGGTAGGAGCTAGACTACCACCTCTATAGTAACCCTCTCCTTATCTACCTACTACTAGTCCCTCTATTATAGGTGTAGGGTACTAGGCCTATCCCCTCTAGAAGTAGTAGCTATAGGAAATAGTTAGACCCTACTAGGGTCCTTCTTAGTGCCCCTAAGGCGCCCCCGGCCTAGGGACGCCTATATAAGGTCTAAGGTGCTCCTCCTCTTCCCTAGCTTAGCCTAAGTGTATATACTAAAAGGGGTAACCTATTCGGCCCTAATTTAGACTATAGTTATTATTATATTATCTATAAACTAAGAGTATTACTTATAGAGGTCCTATATAGGGTAGTATAGGTTAAAGTCGCCTACTACTATATAGGGTCTATTTATTATAGTAAGGCTAATAAGGGCCCCGCCTAGGTCCTCCCTAGATAGGTTATAGATATTAGTAACCTATAAGCCTAGTGCTTTAAACCACACCTAGTAGGAGTTCTCCTATAGGTCTACGTCCTAGGTCCCTAGGTTATACCTTATATATATATATATTACTATTCTACCTCTATTCTAGAGGCGCTAGTATAGTACTAATATAGGGTAAGGGGGGGGGTCTGTCTAGTAGGACCTCCTATAGGGCTATTATATCTAGCCTATCCCTATTATATAGGGTGAGCTAGACGTTTATTAACTTCTTATTAACGTTCTATAATAGTATCCTTATTCTAGGTAGGGTTAAGTGTAATAGTCTCTAGTTAGGGCTAGGTCGATAGTGACCTAGATCGTCCTTACTAGAGGATAGGGAAGGGGATCTTATTATACTAGGTGGGGAGGGCTATCTGGTTTACTAACCCTAGTGGCCTCCTAGGCGGGCGTAGGCTGGACCCGGCGCGCTTCCTTAGGGAGGAGGCGCGTAGTGACTGTAGGGGGCAGTCCTAGGCCCTATAGCTCTTAAACGCTGTTAGCCTATAGTGGTACACCTCCTATGCTTAGAGCTTTTAATCGTTTAAGCCTAGAATATACTACTTTAACTTTTAAAGCTCTAAGAATATAATATTATATAATTATTATTAGATAGTAATAGGCTCTCTATCTTAGGTATAATTACTAGCTTCTATATCTTCCTTTAACTTATTTAACTATAAAGAATCTCTAGAGCCCTTAGCTAGGATTATTTCCTAGGATTCTCTTAACTCTATTCTTTTCTTACTAGCTAGGTCTACTAGAATATTAAAGAGTATATAATATAGTGTCTATAAGTAGAAGAGTAATATTATATAATAACTATTTAGTAGTAGTGATTATAGGATAGAAGTATTCTACTTAATTAAGTATTCTTTTTTATACTTATAAGAAAGTAGGTTAGGAAATTCTAAAATATAGCTAAGACTCTATAGACTATTACTAATAAGTTTACTAGATTATATAGGGTATAGTACCTTTAGTACTACTTAATAGACCTCTACTATAATATCCTAGATTCTCTTAAAATTAGAGCTATTAGCTCTAAATATAGGTGGCTTATACACTTAGAGTAGTATATACTTTACTATAAGCTTCTCTATAGAAATTTATCTTAGCTATATAATTTTATTAGATCTAAAGCCTAACTAGTATATAAGTATTACTAGGGTATAAAGCCTCTCCTTATCTAGTCTACTAGGTTACTACTTAGTAAAGAGTATACTCTTTAACCTTATTAGGAGTTATAGTAGTTAAAGGTAGTTTTATAGAATAAACCACTATAGTACTTATCTTATAGTCTTAAAGCCTAATAGTTTATAGTATATATCCTATAGGTCTAAGTTATATAACTTATTAGATATTTTATCTATAATATAGTATATATAAGGTATAAACTACTCTATATATTTAATATTAATAAAGAATATATTAAAAGAATAAATTATTATTAATAATAGCCTCTTTAAGTATCTAAATAGGCTAGTATACTACTTTAGCTTTATATTTAGGTATAAACTTCTATTATTAATAAGTATAATAATCTTAGATAAGTTACTCTTAGAATACCTTAGATATTTACCCTTTAAAAGATCTATATTAACTATTATTAGTGTTTTACTATTAGTAATTAGCTTAAAGGTATACTTAATATACTCTTAATATAACTATACCTACTTTAAAATAGTTAGCTAGTAGGTACTAATACTCTACTATATATTACTTTAAAATTTTAAAGGCTAATAACTCTATATATTATCCTTAGCTAAAACCTAGTGTATAGACCCTTTAGAGCTAAGAGGGGATTAAGTATAGCTATATATTTAAGAGCTCTTTTAATAAGTCACCTTATATAGGATTAAGTGTAATCTATAGAGAGCCTAGTAAGTATAAGCTTTATACTCTATCTATCCTTATTTAAGTAGTAGCTTTAGAGATTATAATAGGTGGTTATATCTTTCTAATATAGTAGCCACTCTAGTGAATTAGTTTTCCTTTATCTCTAGGGTATTATCCTAGTAAAAGTTATAAGAGCTACCTATTACTAGTTAGGATAGTAGTAGTTTATTTTATAAGTACTATAACTAAAAACCACTTTTTCTTTTAGTATAAAAATAGTATATAGTCCTATACTAGGTATAATCTACTATATAATAGATAGAACTATAGGTAAAAGACCCTTTATATAGTACTAGGTTAGCTATAATATTAATAATAGTATTAATAGCTATGCTTATAGTAATAACTATACTAGTAATAGTGGCTATAGTAGTAAGGTTACTAAATATAATAAACATAGTAGGAAGAATAAGTATATAAGCAAGTGTATAAATAATATTTATAGTGAAATTACTTTTATACTATCTATTAGGTATATAGTACTACCTAGAGTCACTCTTTAGCCCCTAGCTATAATAAGGCTAAAATAGAAACTTATCTAAGAGAAAAAAGTTATAGTACTCTACACTCCTCTTAAAGGAAATCTATAGATAGAGGGCTATTATAAGATAGTCTATATTACTTAGGACTTTAATAGTAATACTACTATTACTATAGACACTAAGTATATTATACTTATTAGGTAGTTTCTCTATTTAAACTAGTATATTATTTAATTATACCTATAACTATAATATAGAAATATTATTAAGGTTATAAAGGCTTTTTATAATAATAATTTCTACTATATAGTTATAAAGGAAATAATACTATATTTATACTATTTTATTTACTATCTAATACTTCTTAGCTATAAGTAACTATAGTTAATTCTTATCTAGGTATAAACCCTTAGTCTATAGATAGTACTCCCCCTACTAATAGTTCTAAGTACTTAATAGGTTACTTTTCTTATATTCTATAAGCCTAGCCTATAATATTATATATATTACTACCTAAAGTACTTAGAATAATTTATAGATATTTAAAAAGGCTTAGTTTAGCCTTTAATATAGGAATATACTTATAAACCACCTTAAATAGGTAAAACTAGATATAATTCTCTTAGTATAACTATAGAAACTATATAAGACCTAACCTATAAAGTAAACCTAAAAAAGCTTATCCCTTTAATAGCTAAGAGTAAGAATTATAATATAGTTACTATTAGTAAAGTTACTCTACACCTAATATAGAAGGATAGTAGCTAGGGTGTTTAGGATAGTTATTAGTAGTATATATTCTTAAGTTTTATTGCCCTTACTACTAGTACTAGTAGTGTCACCTAGCTTTATAGAGTAAGTATATTATATATATTATTAGGAATTACACTAACCTTAAAGTATTAAATTCAGTACTAAAAAGGGTATAGTGTAGGGATAACGCTGTACTCCGCTGTAGAAGCTCTATCCATGGTATTGTGGAGAGCTGATGGTGGCTGACCCACGGAGATTTGCAAGTGACAGGCACGCATGACGAGCGGGAACTGTGGCGCACTGCTAGTTTTAAATGGCTGGAACATCTCAGTTACCCAGGCGATCCCATTACCCTTTGGACTTGCGGCGGCTCCAAAGCGGTCACTCGCTACGATCGTAACCAATGGTAGTATAGAATGTTCGAGCTACTAACATCTTAGTAGTGCTCCTCATATACAGATGTACTGTCCCTATCCACAAATACCTATAGGTACACTGAGATTCAGATATTAATCCCTGTATTCCTGTCCTGATGGTGTACGTCCTGTTCAGTGGGTAAAGATACTCTCTAGAGTCGCCGCACATCCCAAAGGATTCACCCCGGCAGAGGAGCTGCATGAGCCTTTTGTCGTTCTAGAGGGAAGCTCCTCCCCTTATCCCCACGTCCACTTCCTCTTTTCTTCCTTCATCTACCTCATCTTCATCGTTGACAATAGGTTACGGCCTCGTTTCAGGCCTCGGCCAGCACACATATCAATTGGGCATGCAGGACGTCAGCTCTCCTCATTCGCAGCAATATGTCATGGCCCAGCACAGCCATGTCGACTACGAATCTGCACCGCAGCTTCCTCTAACGCCTTCATCGCATTGTTATCACAGCGGGCCTTCACTATCCATACAACCTCCGTAATCATACGAGCCTTAAGGGCAGCCCGCTTACACCCCGGGGAATCAGTCTATGTATAGTGGGATGTATACTTCTTTAAGTTAACTAGAGAAGAAGAATATAAGAGTATTATAGGTACGATTTTAATCCTTCTCTCTATCCTATTAGACATAGCTAATTCTTAAAACTAGGCTTATAACTCCTACTATTAACTAAAAGTGAAATATAATGAATTAAGGCTATATAAAACCTATAGGGTTAGAGGTACTAAGTATAAAGATTATAACCTACTATAGAAAGTGTTAGTTCTGTCTAGCCTTAAACGTTCTTCCCTTAATACTAACCTTTAAATTATAGTACTAATAAAACTTAGTTAGATATTCTTAATAGTATTTATATACTATAAAACTAGCTAAATAGCCTTACTAAGTATTATAGCTAGATAAGTGAACACCTTACTAAAATCAAAACGTTTATTTCACTAAATAGTGACGCCACTATTAACTTAGACCTAGTGGTGGAGGTTCAGTGTAAAAGTGAGGGTACACTGATTAATAGAGAGGCAATCGTTAACTACTAGGTGCAAGACCCTAGCGCTACTACTGCTGCCGACGAAGGGGCCTTGCCTAAAGACGAAGTCGAGGCTGAGCCTGGTCGCCTGATTCCTCCTAGCGAGCCCACTATCCCTCTAAATCATATAACACTAGCTGGTCTCCTGCTTTACTACAAAAGTGTAGGTTCGTAGTAAATGTGTCTCGAGTTCTGGCGGACATAATGCCTTTTTTTAGAGGTTAGGATGCCGCTTTTAGAGGCTAACTTATAAAGCGCTAGCCACTAGACCCCTACACCACTATGACTATTAGATGTACTTCACTTAGTAGCGCTTATTAATTTTAATAGGAGCTTAGTGTATATAAGTTAACTTTAGTACTAGATTTTACTAGATTATTATTATAAACCTATGGTTTTTAAGATTAAAAAATAGTAGTCACTAAGGCACCTAATTGTATTTAACGCCCTCTAGAATACTACTAATTAAAACACTAACGACTTACTATAGATAGGGCTATTAAGAAGTAATATACCCCTATAACTAAAGTTAATATATATAGTATTAAACTAAAATAGATAAGGTAAGAATAAAGTCTTTAGAGGTTAAGTAGTATTTTAAGTTAATAATTTAGATACTACACCTATTTATACACTAAAGCTAAAGATTATCTACTCTAATCTATAAAGAAAGACATTATAACCTTTCTAGAATAGATACTAGATATATATAAAAGAATATAGAAAAGAAGTGTAGTTTATACTTATAAGAGAATACTCTTCTAAGTATACTAGAAATCCACTTAAGTCGATTTTAATAAACTAGTAAATAAAGAGATTAATAATATAAGATTAATAAGACTTCCACCTACTAACTAACTACTAACGTTTTTTAGATAAGGGGCTAGTATATTAATAGTTATTTAATAATTAAGTATAAACTTAACACCTTAATTAAGGAAAAACCTATAATAGACATTAATAATATCTATCTTATCCTACACTATTATTAGGTGTATAATATATTAGTGTTCCCTAATAAGTACTAACGTATATAACTAGCCCTTATAATTCTCGTTTAGGTATATATAGTGACGTGCCCTAGGGTCCTTACCTATAAAAAACTTAGTAAAGAAGCTATCTATAATCACTACTTTAGTAGTAATAAAGAGAGCTAGCTTAAATATATAGAAGAATAGGACCTAAAGGAGGATGATTTTAAGACTATTTACTATAGGGATATAAAGCTAGTCCTTTTAAAGAATCCTAATAGTAGAAGAGATCTACTAGCCATAGAAGTGACCCTAAGGTTTACTAAAGGCTAGGAATAAAAGGAGAACCTATATATATAGCTATACTAGCCTTAAGGCTAATTACTAACTAAGGCGTAGAAAAACCTTTATCTTCTATAAGGTAGACACCTTTTTATTTAATACAATTCTTCTATTTCTTTCTTTAGTACTATTAGATAATACCTTTACTACTAAACTTTAAAGTATAGAGGATTTTTATAAGATTAGAGTTTATACACTATAACACTCACTAGAATTTAACTAGAAAGATAGTATTAAAGATACCCTAATTTTTTAGTAGGTGTTAGTCACTCACAAAGGAATAATCTAAATATCACCCACTAAGGCAATACACTATTATACCTATCTTTATTATCTCTAAAGGCTTAGTCTTATAATAGGCTTTATATAGATACTAAATCTATACTACATTTAACGTGGATCTAGTAAAGCTATTAAAGGTAAGTATACCTCTAGTTGTAAAACGTATAGTGTGCTAATAGGCCCTAGCTATTAGAACACAAGCGCAGCTCTAGCAAGTCATACAGCACATAGATGTAGTAACGTACTAGGCCTACATTAACTAACGTGTATAGTGTGACACAGTGGTGGTGTTCCTTAGTCGACCCTCTAATAAGGCTTTACTAAAAGCCGTAGGCTATATAAGCCGTTCTATCAATCCTTAAGCACTAATATAGGCGAGTACTATAAAGTTAAACGAAATTAAGACAGATATAACACTAGCTAAGTTAATTAAACTATAAGATTCTTTAAGCTTAGAAGTGCACTATAAATCTAGGACTATTAAAGACACTAAATCTATAGGAACTAAGTTATACTAAATATACTACACTATAGAAAGTAAAGTATAATCGACTTAAGTATACTTATAAAAACTTACTAAAACCACTATATAAAAAGAATTTTTTAATATAATTAGTATAACCGAAATTAATACATAGCTATATAATAATTCTAACTTAGATACTAGAGACTAGTAGCTATAAACTAATTATAGTTTAACTAAGTGTTAAATACTTATAGAGCTGATTATCGCTAATATAAGTATACTAGATAGTCCTACACAGCTATAATATAGGCTATACACCACTTATACTATATTATCACTTAGTGTATAGAAGGAAGCACGAGTGCCTAAGTTAGCACTAAACCTTAACACTTTACATAGACTATAGAAGTGTAAAAAAGACTAATGTTTTATATGTTTCTAGGATAAGGGTATTACACTAAATTAAAGATTTTATAAATTCTACTCCCCTTATTGTATAAGAGATTATCTTCTTTTATAGCATTTAAAGAATATTAGTAAACGCTTTATATAGTGTCTAGCTCTATAATACATAAAGAAAAAAGCTATATTTTACACACTACCAGCTTTCTAACATTATTTAGCTAAGTATTATAACTATAATATCTTTAAAAGATATAAAAACTAATTTAAATACTACTAATTCTAATACAAACATCTTATAGCCGTAGCTTATTAACGTGGCCGCCTGAATGTTATCAGTTAAGGTTAGATACGGGTGAGAGTAATAATCCTACAAGTCGAGTAGACAGGGTTGCCCAGTTCCGGCACCTAGAGCCATTAACTTCCTAGTCTATTATCGTGGGTAGTAAAACATGTAAATCTATTAAGAGTATAGTGGTATACTTATTAAGACTAGGGTGTGCTTTTAATATTGATTTATCTAATTTTACTGTAAAACAAAACAATTGACTACGAGGCTAAATCGGTGCTGGGCTATTGTTGCTCATTCTTAAGTTTGTAGTTTTGGCAGCTTGAGCCATTTAGTGGATGAATGGGGTGTCTTTGGTGTACATTGGAGACATGGTTTACAGGCTGGGTAGTGCTACCATTTTTGCTCTCTAGCGCCGTTGTCTTTGCAGGCTGCTTTTTTGAAGGCTGGCGCCAGGGGCCTGGGGCCTGACGCTTGCCCTGACGCCTGCTTCTGTCTGCGCGCCAGCTGGCCCCCCTCCACCTCTTCGCTTTAGCGCTGCCCTCAGTGGACTGTAGGCTCTCGGGGCGCTGCTGAGTAGAAGACCGCCATACGATTTTAGGTACTTTTTTGCAGGCTGGCTCTTCTGTAAGCTGGTCCCCGTTGTCTGCTTCGTATCTAGCAGGCCCGCCGTCTTTTTTTGTAAGCTGGCGTACCCACCGGTCCTCGCCGCTACCGGTCCCCGTTTTGGTCTCCGTTTTGGTCTCCGTTTTGATCCCCGTTTCCATCCCCGTTTTGGTTCCTGTTTTGGTCCCCATTTTCGTCGCAACTAGTGGTCCCCGTTGTCTTCGCCGCTCCTCGCCGCACCTAGCAGTCCCCGTTTTGGTCCCCGTTTTGGTCCCTGTTTTGGTCCCCGTTTTGTCCCCATCTATCTCTAGCGGCTGACTCGTTTTCCTCTGCACACCTAGCGGTTAGCAAGGCCTTATTGGAGGGCCGACCAAGAAACGCCGCCACTGTGTCACACTGGACGCGTTGGTTAATGTAGGCCTGGTACGTCGCCGCATCTATGTGCTGCATAACTAGCTGGAGCTGCGCCTGCGTCCCGACGGACAACAGGGACCGCTAGGTGTACAGAGTACAACAGCGACCGCCAGGTGCATTGAGGACAACAAGGTCCACTAGGTGCATAGAGTACAAAATGGACCACTAGGTGCATAGAGTACAACAGTGACCACTAGTCAGGGACATAGAGGACAACAGGGATAGCCGACCGCTAAGTGTACGAGGACAACAGTAGACCCTGCTATTTTGCTCACTCTTACTCTCGCCTTTTTTTTTATATGGACCCCGTTTAAATTAACACAACTAAACCTAGCGCCCCCATTAAAATAAACATTGCTTCTAAAGCTAAGCATATTCACCATGGAATCATCAACTTCACTAAAGGGCAGTGAGAATTGTGTTCTTGAACAATATCTTCGGCCAGATGCCGTGGACTTTTGTAATCAGAGTATAAGAGAGATTTTCACCTTTTAGTTGACCTTAAAACTTAATACGTCTATGTCTGATGGGATGGGAATTCCTGATGTGATGGCTGCTCTAGCGACGATTGAGGGCATTATATGCAACACTGAACATTATTGGCAACGACGGCTTGCCTACGTGCAGCTTATGAGAGTTCTCCATTCTCTTGAGAAGATGATGCAATTTCAGAGTAATCGCAAGCCGGGTAGCTCCAACGAGGCTCATTGAGCTTATGCGAAAGCCCTGGGACAGTCGACTGTAAGTCACGTTGCGCATCGCAAACGGCTCAGCCTGCGTTGGTCCCTGTGTACTAGCGACTCGCTTTTTTTAGCGGTCGCTTACTCTGACTGTGCCGAGGTCATGGTGTAAGTGTTATCGAGTACCACCGAGCAGACTTTAACTAAAGCACCACTAGCAAAAACTTTTCGACCACCCAAGAAACCTTGAGAGACATTTCGAAGAAGGCTGTCTATGCAGTTCGTCAAGAGTACAATGCCTCTACTGTCTTTCCAATCTGAAATGAGCTGTGCGAAGGTTAGACAAGCAAACCAGTATAGAACTGAGAGAGTGCATTCGCTATCATTCACTAGATAAAAATAGTTTAGATAAATTCGTTCAAACCCACTACCTCTCAAGTTATTCCCTAAAGCAATATTATCCTGCTTGGCTTGGGCGAAAGGTACATACTGCTTCGTTTTTTAAGGCACTAACTAACTAGTCGGGCTATCCGAACGTTCACGAAAGCACACTAGGACTTGTTAGGCGGGGTCTTTGAGCTGAGCGCACGATGTAGAGGAATTGCTCTACGCCACAAAATTGTCACGAGATTAACATCCAACTACACGGTATTGAATAATTATATTTTAAAACTATACCAGGAAAACTTACCGGATGTGACGATCTAGTATTTCACTGGTAAACTTCGAAACAGGTAAACGGTCTACTGGCTGTAGACCTGAACATTAAGCACTAGCGCTGACCCCGCAACGTTCCCAGCATATACTCACAGAATCGCCACGTTGAGAAGCCGTGACTAGCTAACTTTAGCTGCTGGCAAAAATCGCCGGGCCTTAGGCGAAGACTAGTGCTGTAGATTTCAGTCAGTCAAAGCAAGCAATTGGGCGATCGCATGCTGTTATCATTCATATGTTTTTTTTGATTGAAAAACAAGGCGTTCATCGGTTGAGGTTTAATGGCCGACAGCGGCAATTTGGCTACAGCTTCCGTCCAGAAGAAGGGTTTGTGGTTTTGGCTCTGCTCACTCAGTACAGCCAAGAAGTTAGTGGTCTCAGCGACTAAGCAGCCCTGTACTTCGCTAATGCACCTATCACCTCTAGATTAGCTAACGTAGTTGTACATTAACCTTATTAATAAAACAGTACAAGTCATCTAAGTCTAGAGGATAGTAGCATGTAATTTCTATTGATTCGCTATCATCCAAGATATTCTCTAACATAATTCCTGATTTCACTCTCTAAAATATTGTTGCATAATGAGCTGTCAGCAGCCGCACAATTACCGATATTAGATAGCTTAGTGCAAACGTTCTTCAGTTAATCCGGCACGTCATCCAAGGCCTTCAAAAGCAATATCCTGGTCGTTTGGTTATCTGCTTTAGTAGGATCTTCCCTGCGTAAAATTGGAATTACGTAGCTTCGTAAAGTGTAACTAATGGAGCTTAATTTGAACTTGCACCAGACGTCTAAACTGACAGGGGATAAGTATAGCTAGATACTAAGTACGCATGACAAAGTATTAGGCAAATTGTTATGCCTTTAACACTAAATGAATATATATAATAAATATCGTAAGTTTCTTTAGTCTAACTTCTACACTAAATCATTTTTGAAGTGCTAATAGCTATTAGTGCTAGAATTCTATCGCTTGGAAAAGTAAGTATTCTTAGCTATGCTAGCGATCTATTTTATCACCCCGTTTGCTAACCAGGCGCTCTATGAGATTACAGTGAGGCTGGTAAAAGACATTTACCTAGCCCGACTATTCTCTGTTCATTACACTGTGATCCCTATTTTTTTATGCCGGCCCACTGCGGATAGGCCGCAAAGTCCCCACCAGATTAGCTAGTATATAAGGTATAAGTGACTTTATAGGGATCCTAGTACCCCTAGTTAGCTAAGCTAATACTAAAGTAAAATTAAAATTAGGAAAATATCAAAGATCTAAATGTAAGAATTTATCTTCTAAGTAGATATAATTAAATATCTTTCTATAATTAGAAAGTTATTAGTAAAGAAGCTAGGTTATGTCTTTCTTACCTACTTTTCTTTAATCTCTCGGTACTTGATTAGCTCTTGGCGGAGAACTTGATGAGCTCTTGGCGGCTCTACTCAATGGATACCGGTACAAAAAAACAGAGGTACAAAAAAACAGAGTCGTCGTGTATTATTCGCGGGCTCTTCGTCTAACTAGAAGTAGCTCGGCAAATATATTGCGGGTAGGTAGATTATGTTTTCCAAATTCTTGTTATCCCGCCCGGTTGCTTACCGCAACTAATGAAGCGGGATGAGCGTGCGGGACAGACACTTTCTCCTTGTTTAATTTGCTTAATTCCTCTAGTAAAAATACGAGACCTTAATCCGATACCCCTGTATTTATCATGGCCCCCGACTCTAACGCGTTCAGCCGGACATGATATTCTCATCATGCCAAGCCATTCCAGTTTGTCTGTGCATCATACTGAGTGATATGAGTGAGTCTCGTATCCTAGCAGGTACCAACAAGGAAGATCAAGGTATTTACAGGGCTACGAGCATCTATGCCTGCTAGGTTAGAATAGGGGTCAATTTTTGCAGTAGAAAAGGATACCGGACAGGCATACATAACTTTCGCACGACACTACGTACACAAGCTGCGCGCAAGCGCTCACATAGCTCGGCCCTTTTCGTTTGCATGACACATTCACAGCGAGCTCTCTGCAACAAAATTCTGAGTTCAATTTAAAGCTCTTGTGTCCTTATTGTGGATGTCGTTGTCCATGTTACTCGCTGCCCCACAACACATGTGTGTATCGTTAGCCGGCAGTTGTCCTCGGGACAGCCTAAGACATAGCATGGTTTATGCTGTTTAGTTACAAGAGTTAGTGCTATAATGGGTCCTAAAGCGCTATAAGCATCACCACTTCATGCGACACAGCCTTAGTATACTTTCGCGGCTATTATCGCTATCGCCTGTTACAGGTAGCACTACAGGCATTGCAATAGATCCTGTTCCTACTCTCATAGACTCTGCGATGCATACAAGCTGACTATTGTCGTAGGCACGAGTCAGTAGGCAATTTAAATCTAGCTTCCGTTTCCGGGATGGTCTACTGGCACAGCTTATGAAGATATTGAATGGAAGACAAGTCCACCTACATTGCCATGTTCTGGGTTCCTATAAAGGGCCTCATGCTGTCCGTCTTCTCCTCCTCTCGCAGGATGTAAAACATCTACAACACATTTCATTCTCTTTTTTCAGACACAATCGACTTGTCTCACTGTCCCTACCAACAACCATGCGCTGGAACAGCGTCATTTCGGCTGCACATCTCGTGCTGCTTGCAGCAGGCCGCGGCAGCGCTTTTCCGAACGGAAAAGGGGATATTATTAGCAGAGCTCCTAAACAGCCTGCAAAAGAAGTCTACCGTGGAGACAAAAGAAGCCCGCGCGATGTTTGCCAGAGATGGCGGATTCCGCCCTAGAGGCAACTATGAAAATGATGACCGGGCATTCTCTATATACCGCCACATGGTTGGCGAGTTTGGGAGAGAAGATGACTCAGACCTGTCAGATGAGGATTCCGACGAGGAGTGGACATCTGCATATGTTTCAGTAACAACATCCGTGGATACAGGAGCATCCTACGGCCACTGGGTCTATCGAATTCACGCCACTCCAAATATGATTGACCCCACAGCAGAGAACGAAAACGAGCCTGAAATATTCGCTTTGGGAGGTGTCCCATGGTCTCAAGTCATGGGGTGGTATGAGCTACAATTTGACGAACACGGCGAGCCTTTGAATGCCGAGGGCATTACAACAACCGACTTTACACCCAATCCAGCCTATCAGCAACGGTATGACGGTTTTGCTCTGACAACCGTTGACCCAAGGGGCCCATGGCGTAGGCGCGATAGAAGCTACTGGACACAATTCATGAATGGCCAGTGTTGGGTCTGCTGTAGGTTTTACCGGGCAGTTCCCTCTGGACTTTGGGACCTATTCTCTTGAGGGACTTCCCGGCCCTTCGGGAAGCGGCGAAACTCAGATAGTGCGGCCGCCTACAACGCAACCCGAAGCTGCCGCGCTCAGCGAGGAAGACATTGTCATGGCTGCCGAATTTCTGCACGAACACAATGTGCCTTGCGACGTCTCTGCCGTTGAACCCCAGACCCAATTGCGCACTCTTGAGGCAGACGCGATAATGGCTCAAGCCTTGGCCAGACTACACCGCGAACGTCCCAATGATACTCTCCCTACACCCATCGAGGAGGCAGACGCGCAAATCCAGGCCATTATTGAACGGCTTCGACGGGGACAGGAACCAAACTCGTGCCAACTTGTCGGCGAGTGCAGCGTGTTGAGGCTCTCCCAAAAGAAGAGGGCCACGAGTAAGGACTACGATTCCCATGAAGTTCAAAACGACACTTGTACGGGCCACAATAATGCTAACTTTTCTTACTCACAGCACCGGCAGGGATATCAAAACTGTGCAAAAAGATACAAGCACCAAAACTGGGCATCAACGGCTTGGACGAGGCCACACAGAATTCCGAGAAATGCGTGCTTCGGTCTCCACTCAAGATCAAGGTTCAGCTATCTGATGACACTTCGGCCGGAAGCTGGAATCGCCTGTTTTTGGAGATTGGAAAAAATCCCCGATACGCTGGTGGCCAGCCGCACTACCTGCTCAAAGAATCACCCAGCGCTGGCGACCTCATGTCGTTAGACGTCGACCTTGCCGACGCGTATCCGAACAAGGCGGTTACGATAGAGGACATCAAGAAAGTTAGACTGGTGAGCCGGTTGGACAATGGAGGTGTAGGCTCAAACGAGCTCGAGCTAAAAGGTGTGTTACTGCCATGGCAATTGCTATACTTCTGGTTGCGGCTGTGGAGTGATCTGTGCACATTCCTTTTCTTTTCTTCCTTGAACGAACAAATTAAAGGAAGAAAATAATGCTGACTCTTGGCCTATCCAGACATCACACTCACGGGTAAATGTGCGGCTTCAGCAAAGGTCGCCGAGGCTCGTATCAAGGCTAATGAGTGGTTTACAAACTGGGGCACGGATTTGAAGCCCAAGGACTGGGTCTGGAAAAAGGACTGTGACAAGTTTACAAGCCTCAAATTTTATTGGAAACTGGGTGGCATTGTCCGAGCCGGGACATGGGACGACCTTAAACTCGGTTCTCATCGCGATCGCAAGGCATTAGCTCACGATATCCAATTTGCCACAAACCCGTCGGCTAACGATCATGGTGAGATGGAAATCAACCTCAAGAAGACATATGGCTCGGCAAGTGTGCCGATTGACAAAATCGATTTCTTCCACGTCTATTCCACCACACGATGGCCCGATTCAAGCGAGGATCAGTGGGAGTTTGGAGGTATGTCTGCTAGCCAAAGCAAGATGAAAAATTTGCCATCAAGCACGTCTCTAACCCAGTGCAGGAATCACATTCAAGGCGCAGTGCGAGGGTTTCGACAAAGCCGTTATTTTGGACAAATTCCAGAGTGATTATAACTGGCACTCACGTTCAAACGGCATAGATCTGCCCATTGCAGCAAGCGACTGGAAGTGGGAAGATGAAACTACTCAAAGGCAGCATCCTTTCCCTAGGGAGGAACTGTGATTGGGGCCACCTTCGAGACTTGACTCCATGTAGACACTATCACTTATTCTAGTTATCAGTACTAAGGGGAAACTTCTACACTGTTGGAAATGTCACGTCTATCACTTATTCTAATTATTAGTAATTAGACGTGACATCTTAGAGAATCAATGCTCTATGTAACACTAGTGAGAGCGGTGATGTTCAAGCAAATGCGGCTATCAGTTCTAGAATACAGCAATCAAGGACCAATACCGAGATTCCACAAAGGTCAGGCAAAGGCACACATAAACGTACTCTCGCAGATGTACACTGCAACGAACGGCGTGGCCCTCACAAAAGGAGGAAGCAAGCCAAGATTATTTCTAAGACGATCCATCATCTGACAAAGGGCAATGGCTGGCGTAATCTGGCTGTACGCGGAAATAATGGTTTCGTATCGGATTGTCACAGCAGCGTGTTCATGTCGAAAAGAAACTGATGAGTTGCTTTACGGAGTTTTGGGAATTAGCACAAAAGTGGTTTAGGTGTTGGAACCCATTCTCGAAAGTGACACACGTGCGGTCTGTCTATACTAGAAAAACATGACAAAATAGTATATTTTCAATCACTAAAAAATCATACACAGAGGCGTGAGAGGCATAGAACCAGTGTGTAAGATAGTATCTATAATATAACTATATATAATATTATATATTAGTATAGTTATAATAAATAATATTATAGTTATATAATATACCTTAGCTTTATACTATAGTTATATTATATTACCTTTTATAATAGAACTATATATAACTATATTAGTACTAAGAATTTAAATATATAAAAAGTACTATTAAGGTTAGTTATTAGTATAGAGTAATATTTAAAGATATTTTAGTTCTTATATTTACTAAGCCCTAAGATATTTAAGATTAGTCTAGCTCTTAGCTTTTAGGACTCTCTATTCTTTAATTCTATCCCTTTCTTTTCTTTAAGCTTTATTTATTTATTAAAATTATCTATTAATCAATTAATTATATTACTCTAATTAGGCCTAAGTACCTATCTAGAACCTCTATAGACTAGTAAGTAAGGGAAAAACTAGATACCCTAGGGGAAAACCCTTACTCCTACGTTAGATATTAGCACTATTATAGCTCCTAGTTAGGTTTAGTATAAACCCTCCTCTTAATCCTAAGGTTATATTTTCTCCCCCCCCTAGTTATTCTCTAGGTTCTACTATTGTCCTTTTATCTCTATTTATCCCTAACTCTAAGTCTAGCCCCCCCTTAGCCCTATAGTAGGCTTAGCCTTATATCTATCCTAGTATAGTATTATACTCTATAATATAGCTAGAGTGTAGGTAGGGCCCTAATGTATTAAATTTAGGCCTATAAAAAAACGTTATTCTTTATAGTTATTTATATCTATAGGCTTCTATAGGCCTAGGCTAAGCCTACCTAGGTCCCTATATTAGTCCTAGTTAGGCGCTCTATTTAGCCTATATTTATATATATTTACTCTATATAGCTCTACTAATAGTTATTATTATCTATTATAAACACCTCCCTAAACGCCTTTTAAAGTAATAAGTGGCTTACTGTTTCTACTGCCTTACTAGGGGCGCTATAGCCATTACCTAGGTTCCCTTTACCTAGGTGTATATAATGTTTCTTTATTATTTTTCGCCTACTAATTAATTTAATAGTTATACTAGCTAATCTAGATAATTAGACTAATCTATATATACCTTAGGAGGCCTATATAGGCCTTAATTCCTCTACCCTCTTCCCTTCTTCTTCTTTTCCTCTTCTAAGCTTTACTAATTTATATATATCTACCTTTATATTAGCCTTCTACTAGTACTACTCCTACCCTACTCTTCCTACCCTTCTTCCCTTCCTCTCTAGCTCTCCTATCTCCTTCCTTCTATTCTTTACTTCTACCTACCCTTTCCCTAGGCTCTCTCTATCCCTCTACTATCCCCTACTATTCCTATTATATTCCTAGTACTAGTCCTTACTAACTATTTATAGCTATTATTTATCTCTATCCCCTATAAAGTAAGTTCTTCCCCTCCCTAGGCTTATAGTAGTCCTATTCTATACCTAACTAATAGTGTCTTTAGTTCTCTATACTTCTTATATTAACCGTTTTTAATATAGTAAGTAGAAGTCCTCCCCTAATATAACCCTAGTATAGGTTCTAACCACTATAGCCTTATACTACTAAGCGCCCTTATTACACTTAAAACGCCCCTAATCTAAACCCTAGTCCTAATAATAATAAACACTATAATAATACTATAGTAGGTATAGAGCCTAAGGACCTAGAGCCACCCTATAGTGACCCTAGGGTAGTACTATATAGCCTATACTATATTTATACCTATACTAATAAAAGGCTTACCTATTTCTAGCCTATAAGTATATATCTTCCCTATTTTAGGCCTTTACTAGCCCTATTAACCCTATTTAGATAAAGGTTATTACTATACCTATTATACCTAGGTTAAGTAGTACTACCCTAATATAAGTCTACTCTATCCTTATCCTAGCCCCTTACCTAACCCCCTAGGTTATACCTTCTATTATTACTAAAGCCACTACCTTATAGGCCTAGCTACTAGCCCGCCCTAGCCTTATACTAGGGGATACTATTACTAAGGACGACCTCTCTAAGCTACTCTACCTATATTTAGCTACTAACTAGGCCTACTATACTACTAGTAGGAATACTACTAAAAAGGCTATAGACCTAGTCTATACTATAGGCTAGACTAGTCCCTAGGTAATTACTATCTCTACTACTATACCTCTAGTCGCCCCTACCCTAGTCTAACCCTATACTAAAGACACTACTACTACTAACCCTAATAATATAGCCTTAGCCTAGGCCCTAGCCTAGGTTATTAAGCTCCTAGTAGATATTTAATAGGAACTCTATATTTAGTATATTATAATAGAGGATATCTATAGCCCTATACTACCCCTAACCTTAGACCCACCTATTAATAATAAGGAGAATATAAAGGAGGAGGAGGGCGGCCCTAGTGTAGGGGAGGAGGAAGGAGGGGGGGAATAAGGGTGGCCTATAGCTACTAAGGGCCTAGGCTAGCCCCTTTAGGCTAGTTTTTATTTTCTTTTATTAATTTATAAATATATAAGTCTATAGTACACTTATAGTAGCCCTAGTAATATCCTTAGTATAGTCCTATTCTAACCTACTTAGTTTATTAATTTTAAAAAGTTTATCCCTATACTACCCTATCCCTATATTATAACTATACTACTCTTATTCTTTATTTAACTCTTATATATAATAACTACTAGGTATTATATAACTACCTTATTATTACTTTATTATCTTAGAGGTAGTCTAGCGCTTAGGCGATATTACCTTAGTTCTATAGTAGAGGCCTATTAGGTATATTCCTATCCCTTATTACTATACACTTTAAGAGAAGGTAATAAATATCCTTATTACTACCCTAGTACTAGTATACCTCTAACTTATATCTAGGTACTTTCTACTTATAGAGGAAGGTATTAAGTCTAATCTTTCTTATCTATAGCTATATAATAATTAAGCTTAAGTGTTTTAGTATAGTAAGGGTAGGTGTTATTCTAGCCCTATAGTAGGATTAGAGTGGCTTATAGGTAGAGAATATTATTAGGTGTCTCCTCTATCTTTAGTTTCTTATCTTAGCTTCTTTCTAGGCTCCTTTACTTATACACTTTACCTGTTCCTAGATAGACTACTAGTCCCCTAGTAGGGCCCTATTAGCCCTATAGGGGATATTATTATAAA
>MWMN01000239.1:0-20858 GCA_002968875.1 Cordyceps cicadae | reverse complement strand
GTGCAGCACGACGGCGACCCTGCGGCGGCGCGCGCCCAGGTAGACGTTGCGCGAGCTGAGCGCCAGCCCGTCCTCGGCGCGCTCCGTCGGGCAGACGACGACGCGGGTGGGCACGGCAAAGTCGCCGACCATGCGGCGCACGACGACGGTCTGCTGGACGTCCTTTTGGCCAAAGTAGACGCGGTCGGGCTGGACAATGTTGAAGAGCTTCATGCAGACGGTGGCGACGCCGCGGAAAAAGGTGGGCCGGCTGGTGCCCTCGAGCACCTCGCCGACGGGCGTGATGGTGACGAAGCTGCCCTTGCTGTCGACGGCCTGGCCGGGCGGGCCGGAGGGGTACATCTCGGCGGGGGGCGGGGCGAAGACGGCGGAGAGGCGGCCGAGGTTGGCGCCGTCGGCGGCGAGCTCCTCGCGGTCGAGGCGGGCGAGCACGGCGCCGTCGGCGGCCCAGGTGGACGGGTACGAGGCCAGGTCCTCGCGCTCGCCGAACTGGGCCGGGTTGAGGAAGACGCTGACGACGACGTGGTGGCACTCGCGCGCGGCGGCGCGGACGAGCGCGAGGTGGCCGGCGTGCAGCGCGCCCATGGTCGGCACGAGGCCGACGGTCTGCTGGGCGAGGGTGTGCGGTCGGCGCCAGCGGCGGACGGCGTCGACGGTGCGCAGGACGGGGATGGACGAGGAGGGGAGCTTTTCGCGGCGGGAGGAGGCGGAGGAGGAGGCGGAGGCGGAGGCGGAGGCGGAGGCGGAGGACGTGGAGCAGGCGGATTGAGAGAATATTCGAGGAGCGGCGGCGACGGCGGTAGTGGGAGGCACGCGTGCCACGAGTTGAGGGCGGCCGAGGGCGGAAAACATGGTTGTGGCTGAGGTCGTGATGTTGAGAGGAGGAGGAGGGGGAGGGAGGGGGGGAGGAAGGAGAGGAGAGAGGCGGAAGGGAGAAAAGGAGGAAAAGAGAGTAGAGTCGTGAAAATCAGGCCAGCGGGGGAATTGGTAAATTTATACGCGCCAATTCATGCCACATGACCCATTTTCTCTCCTTGTTGCAGCAAAATGGAAGAGGTGACGGAACATCGTGACAATATCTGCCGCGGAGTTTTGGGGATGGGATGGGATATAAAATAAAAGGCGTGGGTGGTGGGTCCACACTGCAAACAGGCTCAATTCACCGGTGCGCATCATGCAGGATAAGGTTGGGGATTTGCAAAGCTAGTTTTTGTCTTGACGATCAAGTGCCATTATACGATTTCTTGAAATTATGAGAAAAAAAAAAATACCCTCTGGTGCCGTCCCCAAAAATCATCTCTGATGCCGGCCCCCAAAACATCATCCCTCCAACCAAACGAATCTTAATCAGCCTGCATCCTCACTCCGACTTCTCTCCATCTCCAGACTGAACCGCTTCCCCCGCGCAAAATTCCTTGGCCTGACTGAGCAGCCGCGCTTGCAGCTCAGGACGAGACGCAGCGATCAGTCCCCAGTTGCCCGCCAGCCGCCTGCCCGCCCCAAAGTCAATCTCCTTGCCGTCCAGATCGGACGCGCCGCCGCCCGACTCGAGCAGGATCAAGTGCGCGCCCGCATAGTCCCAGATGCAGTTCTCCGGGTCCTCCTCGCCGCCGTCGTACGGCCGCGGGAGGCGCACCTGCACCATGGCGTCGCCACCGGCCAGCGCCATGACGACCAGCCGGACCTGGGTCGACCAAATCTCCGTCGTCGGCAAGCACGCGCACCCGAGGCTGCTCGCGAGCTTCCTGGCCCGTCGCAGCTGATGCTCATCGCCGAGAATAGAGTCCACAAAGTTCAAGTCGGCGGCGGCGGCGGTGGGGGGCTGCGACGATGGGCGGCGGGACGGGATGAACTGTCCGGGGGGGAGCTCGCCGGAGGGGCGTATCGGCTGCACGAGGACGCCCCCGTCGCCGCGGACGGCGGAGGCGATGAAGCCGTAGCCGTCGGCGTCGACGGGCACGGTTTCGAGACGGGGCAGGTCGAGTGCGAGGTTCGGACAGCCCACCACGCCGAGGACTTCTCTCCCGTCCTCGATGAGGGCGAGAGCGACGGCGTACTGGCCGCCCTGGATAAAGGTCGCCGTGCCGTCGATCGGATCCATGATCCACGTCCGGCCCTGTCGGCCACCGGCTCCCAGGCCGCCACGGTCAATCAACTCCAGCATCTGCTCCGGCGACGAGGGCGGCACCAGGGCCGTGGTGGCGCGACCTTTTCCTTCCTGGGCGAGGCTCTTCCGAGACGAAGAGACAAGCTCCCATACTTGCGCGCATAGGACGGCATCTTCCCTGAGGGCGGCGGCGCTCTCCTCGCCGAGGAAGTTGTCGGCCGGGAATGCCTGGCTGAGGGTGCTGATGAGGAGGGCTTGCACGGCGAAGTCGGCAACGGTAACTGGCGTGGAATCCTTTTTGGATACGTGCGTGATGGATCGCATGACGGATTTGGTGAGCAACGAAGCATGCTGGACGGCAAGCGAAGCGATGCGTCGCTCTTCAGAGTACATGGTGGAACCCATGATGTCTCGGGCTGTCTATCGTGGACGAAGCTGGAAAGGACATGAAGCAGCACACAAGCACGTTGACAATTTTTTTGCAGGGTAATTTCTCAAGAACCAAACAGAAGCTCAGTCATCTCTTTATTACCCTCACAACCCCAATTCCCCTCCGTCTTGGCCCATTCATCGGACGCAGCATTCCACTTATACGGTCCACAGCCTAGCCACTTTGAGGCAATGAAGCTCAACCGACGCCACATGTAGATGCATGGAGTCCGATGCAGCTCCGGGGCCACGCGGTACAGGCAAGAGGAGCACTTGACCGTATTATGTACTTGCATGGCTCGTACTGCGTACAGATGAAGCAGCATCGCAGCCAAGAACACGGATTGGGGGGCGGCAGCTTCCGGACCGGACCGTGACCTGACCGGTCGAGGGCCAAGAGCGGGATCCGCCCGGTCCTGCAGTGATGCGGGCCGACAAAGGAAGTCTTGGGCGGATCGGCGGCAATTCGAAAGAGGCAGGAAGTCGTTGGCTATTAACAAAAAGAGGAGGACATGTCACGGGACGGAGAGGTCGGTGGTGCGTGATGTTAACCTCGACTCGCCGACTAAAGCCTAACGTCGGCCACCCACTTCTCGGCACCACCCACTTCTCGGCAGGGCATTAGAATCACAACCCGCCACACAGAAGCTTTATAAAAAAGCCAAATAAAATTCAAATAATATAAAAATACTACTTAAAGGTAGATAATTAATTAATTAATTAGACTTTAGATATAGATAATAGAATTTCGCTTAGAGTGCTATTAAGTTACTTATTAAGCTATTAATATATGTTTTTAATATCTATAACTTTAATAAATAACCTATTAGGATTAGTAGGCACTATTTACTATTTTTTTAGCTAGATAAGCCTAATTTTTAATTTAAGAGTTAATATCTTACCTTCTATAAGGGTAATTTAGGCTTATTAGATATTAAATTACTTCTTAATCTTCCTCTAGATTTAACTAATTAAATACTAATTAGTTAACTATTAAGTACTATTAATAAATAGATACTAAAGCTAGTATTTATTTAATAGTGTTTTAACCTCTAGTAGGCCTTCTTTAAGTGCTTTTTTTAGCTTAATAGGTGTTAATTCTAGTATTATTTTAACTAGATTAAGGAGTAAATCACTTATTAATAGCTAGGCTATATTAACTAGCTAAAGGCCACTCTTCTACTAGCTAATTTAGATGTTTTTTTTAGTTAATCTAGCTTCTCTTATAATAGTATAATATTTAAGGAAAATTCTTTTTCTAATAGGTAAAGAATTAGTATCTATAGGTTAATTCCTAAGCTCCTTTTAATAGTAGGCTTTAATTAAGCTAAAAATAGCTATATTAAGAGGTTAAAGAATATAAGAGCTATAAGATAGAAAGAATAATAAGTATATATTATTTTAATAATATTTAGATAAAAATTCAGCTATATAGTGGCTTCTATAGCTATTAAGAATAAGAAGGTGTTACTAGCTAGAAGGTGGTGTTATTTAAAGAATAAAGACAGCCTTTAGCTAAAAGACTATTACTTTATTATTCGTCTAACCTCTTAATATTACTTTAAAGAACTAGCCTTTAAAAGGGCCTAATTTATTAAGAAACTACTATTATTAAACACTCTTACTATTAAAGAGTACTAGTAGTGTTAGCCTCTTCCTAGTCACTAAGATATATTTAAAAATTATACTCTAAAAGTACTAACTAGACTACTTCTTTAGGGTAATTTACTTCTATAATAACCCTAGTACTAAGTTATTCTCTTAGAGCCCTATTATAAGCCCTATTTTATTTATATTATATTAATTTACTAGGGGTATCTCTTTAATAGCTAGGATTATTAGAAGTTTAAAGAAATCCTAAATAATATAAGTTAAGGCGCTATTTATCTATTAGAAATTAAGCCTCTTACCTCTTAAGGTCTTTACTTCTAGATTTTAGTATAAAAAGCCTTATAGTTAATTCTTACTAATTAGTTATTAAGAGCTATTATATTTAGCTAATATTAATATAATCTTCCTAACCTACTTATATAATAGAGGGTTCCCTATTATATCCTAAATTAATATCTAAGAAGTAAAATATAATTCTTAAACTATAGGAAGCTTTTATAATAGTTTAAAAGCCTCTTTTTATAATATTCTACCTTTAAGCTAGTCCTATAATATTAACTATAGTATACTCTATTAGTAGGTAGTGTAGGATTAGCTAACGCCTAATAACGTCTTAAATTATATTTTAAAGGTTATTTTTAGTGTATTTAGGTATATTATATATATAGGAAAAAAATTATAATAAAAGAAAATTAATTGTATAAGAAAACGCGCTTTAAGTGATATAGGTTTTATAAAGAAGTGGCTAGGAATACCCTACTGAGAAGTGGGTGGTGCCAAGAAGTGGGTGGCCGACGTTAGTTTTCACATTATTTCCTATCCGTACTATAGTTTGACTTTAAACGCTGACCAAGAGATGCTTTTCCTAGGTATCTTCATAAGTCGGATTTATCTAACACCAAGCCCTAATATAGTAGGTTATTTTATAGGAAAGACTGTAATCGCTTTTCTATATCTAGGGCCTATTATCACGTATTCGTTAGTAGTATACGGACACTATAATAACTCTTTCATTAAAGTAGAGCTCTGCCACTTCGTACCGCGAGCACGCTCCTATGTCACGCAAAAAACTTCGCCCTCCCGTTTTTGAACATGATGCACCATAAGCTCCCACCAGGGGTATCTCTCGGCAATAGTACAGGGCGGTTCCACGGTTGGCGCAGGCACTAGGACTTCTCGGTCTATCCAGCTCTGAATACGATTAAGTGCTTCGTAGAGTGGCGGCACGCTCTATCGTAGGAAGTAAATCAGCAACTAGAATTTAATAAAGTATATCTCTCTTTTGTGAAGTTCGAACTTACGCTGCGAACAGGGGTTCTTATAACCTGCTCAAACCAGGCATTTGCCACTCTAACATGCTCTTCGACAGTGGCGAGCAGCCCGAGCAAGAAGACTGGTAGCAGAGGGGCATTGGCTGTGAACGTAACGCCTAAAGTTAGCATAATAGAGACGCACTTGGCCAAGTCTGCTATGATGCTAATGACCATGTGGTTGTTTCGCGGGAGTCTAATCGATGGTCAGCATGTTTTGATGCAAGAGGCAGACACTAAGACCACAGACCTGAGAAGACGGCACTATAGATAGACCATTCCCGCCAGTCTCCAAGCTTCCGCCGTCACGTCGATCATCTGTTTCGCTTCTTGAACAGCGTAGCTCTTGTCCGTCTGGCGAATCCATTCAATCGGCTAGTGACTACTTTTGGTAGGGCTCCAGCTTTCGCATTCTCTACTCTATTGACACATTTGCACAAGCTGCTCATAGAGCATCTCCGCAGTCACAGGCACAATAGGCGTTTCGCCGTCTTGTAGCATGCGAGTGGAACAGTCACCTATCTGGCTAAAGATGTGTAGCAGGCGCTTCGAGAAACCACATCCACCGTGGACTTTAAACATGTCTGCCCTAGACTTATGTAAGAAGAACACGAATCTACGTGATCCGGTAGTAAAGTCGAAAGTGGTGGGATGTGGGAGGGGCATTATCACCTGAGCTAGAATGACAGCTCTAGCAACGATGACTGATTGCGATACGCGTAAAGTAGATACCTGGTCCTTCGACTCCAGGACTGTTAACCGCAGCACCTCCTCCGCCTTTCTGAATCCTATTAACTAGTGAGGTGGGTGGGGGTTTAGGAGCCTGCGTTCCGTGAGAATCACATCTTGCACACAGAGCAATAACATTAAGGTGACTAGCTCGCTTGATTCGCTGTCGCTTAGATTGTGCATATCCTAGAGCAGCGAGCTGAGCCTGGCTACGGCGAAGGCAAATCCTTCATTGGCTCGATACTGTATAGCGTTAAGTGGCATATAATCATGAACATACACACTAGCGAGGGACTGCATAGCCATTCTAACACTCGGAATGCATAGCATACTAGCGAAGAGCCACCACGGGTTAGTCTTCTTTAACAAACTTCTTCCCGGGCACTAATTGTGGGTGTCTTAAAGGTAAAGAGTTAAAACGGGTTTCTAGTGAGATATATTAAAAGCAGAACTTATAAAATTCGAACAGCTTTCTGTCCGTGGAGTCCATCCGAGCATTATGCCCGAATTGTGGCAGGAGCAGCTGCGGGGCCGTTATGATCTCATTCTGATAACATGATCGGAAGCTTCTTGCTGGTGATGGAAAAGATGCGCCGATTTAGGACGGCGGCAGGTTTGATGATCTTCGATAGGTTGAACTGCTTCCTGCCAGGAGAGTATTAGTAGAGGCCTGTGGTGCAGGGCATTGGCGCTGCAACGGTGACCGAGGCTAATTGAATTTAACATAACTATTGACTTCACTATCTGCTGGCCGAGGAAATTTTGGCAAAGAGGAATCGTGGCCAAATAAGCCACTATAGTTATCAAATGGGTTGGTTTGCGGTCGCGGAGGCGATTGTGGTGGCAGGAGCTGCGATAGTAGAGTGAAATCTGCACGCAAGGGTCAGTCTCATAGAAAAGGGGCCATGAGTTTGCACAGGTATATTTAAGAGACCTACCTGAGTATGTGATCCACGTATCTAAAAGCATGAGCATGCTTATAATATCCTCGTCGATGGAGCCGTCGTAACCCGTAGGGCTTTGACCTGGTGTGACTATGCCGTGGTTGAATACGGCCGCCCGGACGGTGCTGCTCTGGAGGTTGGTGCTTATGGCAGTAGCGCCCGGATCGCCGAGCTTAGCAGCGGATGAAGTGCGCTGATTGAGTTGGCTGTGCTGGGTCATGGCATATTGCTGCGAATCAGTGGATTCGGGCGCCTTCTTTTCCCGCTCCGAAGGCTGCGCCCAACCTGATCCTTTTGAATGGTCCCCTCTCTAGAGTCCTCCGACTTCACCACTAGATCAATCGCCGACTTAGCGTGTTGCTCAAGCCTCCTAACGCGCACACTATCGCAGTTGGCGTATATTGACTCATCGTTCGTTCTCGTTGTAGTTCTCGTCCTCAGGTGAAGTTTCTGCGTAATGATGACTTAAAGAATAGTTGGTCCTATCGCTGATACTGGACGGCGAACACGGAGGGCCCAGTAGATTTGATATGCTGGGGGACAGTCGTAGGGGTGGCGGTTGAGTAGATAGTGCCGGTCGGTACGTTCCGTCCGCTGGTTGCCGAATTGGTGACCGCTGATGAAAGGTGGATGGTAGGACGACGGGTGGAGCGACGGTTGACGGTTGATAAAAGGCCGATGCTCGGTCTGACGGCCGACGAAAGCCGGACGGTAGGACGACGGACGGAATGATGTTTGACGGTCGGTGAAAGGCCGATGGTTGGTTTGACGGCTGTGGAACGAAGGGAGATGGTAGGACGACGGGTGGAGCGACGGTTGACGGTTGATAAAAGGCCGATGCTTGGTCTAACGGTTGATGAAAGCTGGATGGTAGGACGACGGGTGGAATGATGATTGACGGTCGGTGAATATTCTGAGGTCGATCAAGGGCATTAACAAGGACCTTCAAGTTATCAAGATGATCCCAACACTTCCGCATTATGCTAAGAATGTTAAGCACCTCCTGGGCAAATGGAGCTTCCTGATTGCCTTAGTTAATAGCTAGGAAAAGGTGCGTTTAGTCCTGACTTACTTTTTTCGCAGAGACTTCTCGATGAATCGCCTCCCACAGAAATTGTGACACTTTTGTTGCGGTTACAGAGTGTGACCGATCTGTATCCCTTCGTAGAAAGCCAGCGATAAACGCAGCAGTGATCATAACGTCATGATAATGGCGTGAAAGAAGAGACCCTGCATACAGCCGAACCTTGAGGCGCCCCCGGAAGATGGGGAGCGTCCGAGCAACTCTCAGTAAGTTTTGGTTTATGAAGATCTCTTCCTCTAGATCTTCCCACACAACCTTGTTCTCTTGATCATCCCACACAGCCTTGTTCTCTTGATGGTGGAAAGGCGTATATGGCGTCTTGCATACTAGTGCCCGTATCTCTGAAGGCGTTCTTAGCACGGTAGTTGACTTACTACCAGTGTAGTACACCTTTCGAGTATCCGGTACAGCTAAGTGCATTCTGCCTACTACTTTCGTAGGAAGAAGAGTCTTTGTGGCCAGGGCACTCTTTACTTATAAATCACCAGCAGGCTGCGGGTGTCTCTTGCATCTGAAAAAAGGGGCCGCCAGCCTTATCATATGTTATTATTCTTGGCTTGAACTACGTCTGAAACATTATCAGTTCCCGCTCGTCATTTTCGTAATTTCACGGCTGCGGCAGCGCCATGTTATCCAGGAACCATTGATACAGCCCCGCCACATCGCTGCGAGCGCTGAGACATTTTCTCGATTTTTTCGCTGTCGCACTGTTCAGCCGACAAGGCAAACGTGTCAACGGTCTCCATGTCATTCCCATGATAGGATTTCAACTGGGGATGAAGGCCTTAAAGCCGAAATACTGATTGCGCCCACCTGACTGAGGGCGGATCAAGAGGGAAAGAGAGGGGGAGTCAACTGGCTAGACGGTGGTTTGTAGAGGAAAAAATGCCCCAAGGCCCTTCTACGACTTTAAAAATTGTGACTCCAGTGAGGCTTTTTGCAGGGCATCTAATAAGTAATTCAGTCACTTCGCTGTTCTCTCGGCGTGCAACTCACTTAAGGCCTAATTAAGGCTATATTTAGTGTCTACACGCTCACACATTATCCCTCATCCCTTTTCCTTGCAGCAACTATTATGGTTCACCTTCCTACAACTGGCTCTCACAAAATTTGTACCCTTCGCCGACCTTCTGAATAATGCCTTCATCGAGGGTATAGCGCAGAAGCAAGTCATCGACGGTAAGATTCTCGCCTTCGCCCTTCTCCATATGCCAACCGACATGCTCCATCCATTCATTCCAAGACGCAGGGCCCTCAAAAGTAGTCATACAGCCGGATTTCGGGCAGCTGGATAGTTGTGGTGGATGCCTTCGCTGGATGAGGCAGGTAGTCTGCATGTCTCTAGTAAAGCTGTCCCATTCTGACTGTTGCTGGCTAATGTCACCTTTTGCAAGGGATTCCACTTCACGAGAGACATGCATGCGCCGAAGGTGCTGTGTGAATAGATCCTTCCGATTAAACTCGATATCCTTGCCGCCTGCGGAACAGATAGAGCAGCGATAGTACTCTAAACAGAGGTGCTTTGAGGTAATATGACGTTTCCACTCGTTCTTAGATCCAAGGTTGACTGTACACCCTGCAAAGCAGAATATGCAAGGAAACGGGCGTGTGTGTGCTGCGGCTATATGTCTTCGTAGGGAGGGCGGATCCTTAAATGGCGCATGACTGCACTTTCCGCAGTGAACGTTAGGCTTTTCAAGTATGCGTCTTAACCCAGACTGTGTGAGTTCTATACCACTACCCAGCACAGGCATTGACAAATTTCGAAAGCCATGTTGTAAGGGCCGCACAGCACCGGGCAAGGCGGCCCGTTGGGCGTCGCCGCTTCGGCGCTGCTGTGTTGGGCTCGTTTGTCCATTTGGTCGTTTATCCATGGCAGCCTGGAGAGCCGTCGTTGTCGCGGTGCTCGTTTCGGTTACTGTGGTGGAGGTGGCGGGTGCTCCAAACATCTTGTTGTATTGAGAAGCCACATTTGGCGAGGTTATAAGGCCCAAATGGCTCCAAATCGAATCATGCTGGATGCTGGCCCAGAGCGACGTGGGCATTGACAGAAACATCAAAGTAGGAGGACCTAAAAATATCCCCTCGATAGTGATTTGAGCGGCCAAGGGAGACTGATTCCGCAGCCAGCTTTCAAAAGCCGACTTATCGGGAGTGTCATCACCAACAAAGGTAGTGTAAACCAAAACACGAGCTTCATTAAAGGCTAATTTTGGGCGTAGTGTATCATCTCGAGTGCGGATGGCTTCTGGCGTGGCGGCATTAGATGAGGACTTGATGTGCAAGGCGGCATTGTGCAGCTGCCTTATGATGACCTCAAACTCAGGGCGTTGGCTGTGATGAGGGACATCTGGAACTATTTGACAGAAGCGAGGCTGGAGCACATTAGCCGGTGTTGGCAGCGAAATGGCACCGACGATAGGACAGGCAAGGGGTGTTAAGACATACCTGGTCATGCTGATAGACACTGGAGCGCGAGCCTGAGGGAGGGGAAGCAGATGTGTTGAGCTTTGGGGCAAGCTTGGGCAATTTGCCGGCGGGCGCCATGAACTAAGAGGCAGGAATTAAGTTTTCTTGAGGGAGAATCAGGTGTCCGAAGAGGCGATGCTAATAAGAAGTAACGGGAGGGTAGGGAAAGAGAGACAACTAGAACGGCCGTCAATAAAGTGACAGCTAGGTCTAACTATATATAATGAACATAAGGCTATCCCCCCCTGCATAACAGTGGCCCGCTGTGTGATCGGTTATAGAACGGCGACTTATTAGACACCTGGCTCAATAAGAGTCCGGATAAATAACAGTGCTGGAGGCAGCTTCTTCACCAGTGTCATTCTAAGGTATCCTTAGGATGAAGTTAGTAGCTATTAATACAAACTCAGGCTTAGGCACTCTGTGCACATAAGTCCGCGGAGCTGACAGGTAGAACGGTCCCTGCATCGCTGGAGCAATCGTTCATTACTTGTATATAGCGTAGCTCCCGGCTGTCGTAGGCCCTCCCGCCCATCAAGATTTTGTACTGTGAGTTTTGCTTGCTTCAGTCTCAGTGCTCGAAATCCGTTTGCACAGACTATTGCCCAGTCTCTAATGCCCCGCGTAAAAACTTGCTATAGGAAGCACGCAAATGACTAACAGTGAGATTATAAACCCTGAGATGGATATATTATTCATAAGTAATAGGCTACACTATAGTTAATACGTCTACTATCCGGCTAGGTGTTCAATTAATAGTACTTCGTCCATGTATTAATGGTGGCTATTGCTACTAGCTGTGGCTTAAAATCTATAGATCACCAGCCTTGAGAATGGTAGCTATTAAAGGTGCCCATATTGATCCAACTGTTTGCCTTCGCGTCCTCACTCTTCTTTCGATAGGGCTTTTCCGGAGACTGCTTCAGGTTGGCCCCATCCTGCGAGGCATCCGACATAGCCGCCCGCGGAGGTCGGAGGTTTGAAGGACGCGGGCCCTGTATCACAATCGGCTGTGTGCTCGAGCGAGGCATCTCGACGGTAGGTCGGGTGTTGGAAGGGTCACTATTAGGAGAGGCACTCGGAGCTGTGATAACAAAGGCTGAGTGGGATGCTTGTTGCTGAGGTTCTTTCGGCGTTCGCTCTGTCCGCGCAAGCATGAGAGTGATGAGCGAAGGGCGGGAGACTAGGTAAGCCCCGGACTCAACGCGCTGGAAAAAATTCGCGTCAACACTCGATTTGCTGCTGTCAGAGTCTTCCCAATCGGAAGAGTCATAATCGTCAATAGCGCTCTCGTCAAAGCAGTCGTCGTCGGTATCCGAGTCGATAGCACTCTCCGAGATGAGAGGCTCTGCGGGCTGAACATCACAAGGGGCAGATCCGGAGGAGCCATCCAGCAGAAACGCGCTATGCTCTCTAGAATATAAACCGCCCAGAGTAAACTTAGCTGGTGTCTTCTTCTGGCTGATGGCGGGAGCAGTCTCAGGGTCAGCATTGACGGCCTCAATGGAGGAGTCGTAATGCGCAACTTTAGTGGCCATAGATGTAACTGTAGGCTTGAAATTGGCAGCCATATCACTGGTGAACTTGGCGTGGGCTTTGGGCGTAAGGAGACGAGCGGCGCCTTGAGAAATCGAGACGAACAACTTTGCAAAGTCGAATGGTCTTATGTGGTGCTCGCTGCGGCTTTTCGTGGAGTCAATATGACGGAGTCTAAAGCGAGTCTATTGAGGGTTAAATCCAGAAACAGGTTCAATGTATCCCTGTTAAAATGAGAATAGAAATAAGAGTTTAAGGAGGACAGCCTCCATCGAAACGGGCGGCCTTAGTGTCCTTAAGTAATAAGTGCCGAGTAGCGATTCTATCAACCTAGCTATCCGTCGACCTGTCGACTTATCACATGCAGTAGCCGCAAAAGTAATAGACAGATGAATCAACTAAGACTAGACTTTTACCTCTATCTACAACGACCTAACTCCATGATTGTGAACTTGGCTAGCAGGTCGGGCAGCATTGTATCGTCGAGGTCGGTAGGCAGGTCATAAATATTCTTGACACACAACTTTCCGCAGACCTTAGCCATAATTTGAAGTCGCTCCTCATCGGAGTGTCCAATATTGAGATGACACGAAGGCTTTGAAGGAGCTCCAAGTTCGATTTTACGGCTTTAGCTTGCTTGCCACGGCAGTCATAGCGCTGCAATGTTGATGCAGTTGAAGGGTTGATACCGTTGATCCCTAGCTGGCTGCAATGTCTTGCAATGTCTTGGCAGCGCTAAGGCAGCGCTTTAATAGATTCTACTAATATCGTAGTCTAAACTATTTGGCTGCCCACTCTGCTGAGAGAGCCATACACCTTCCTCTGCTGTCTTTAAATGGCGTGATAAACGTGCAAGTTGTATAACACTAATGTCGCACTTTGTAATAACCAGAACCTCTGTCGCCGTGCGAATGCCGATGAATGCACCTTTTGAAACATGCTCTAGTTGCGTCCTTAAGCTCTTACACTTCTTCTCAGAACTGCTGAGTATTTCGCAAGCTTTAGATAGATTGACTTTGTCACTGCTATCTTCTGTTGTATTGAAGGGAATGGCGAAAAGAGCGTAGTTGTTTAATGCGAGGCGTGTGTTAAACTGTGGTAGGCAGTCCTTCAGATTGTCGCCGACTTTAGCTATCCAGAGCTGCAGCGAGATCGCATTGCCACTCTGTTTACTATTAGTACAGGAAAGAAAAAGCAGAGCAGATGAATTACCTTTTCATCCCCATCAGTGCCGAAGAGATAATGGATCGCCATAATGTATAGAGCACACAGTAGCTGTAGTTAAAGTAGAAGTGAATCGAACTATTATTTATAGGAGTTCAATGAATGAAAAGGTCTTAAAATTAGAAAAAGTAGGCATCTGGCAGCGTCGTACTGTCTGGACGTGGCACGCCTCCCTCAGCCTTCGCCGGTACATCCAGCTCCTCTTCCGTCAGCGAATTTCCACGATCCCCAGTAGTGATGTCTTCCAGGTCCACACTATCTAATATCAGCCTCTGACGGGACTGCCCGGGTTGAAGCGAGCCGTCCCGTGGAGCTTGACTGGCCTCCTTAGCCTGTCTTCGTAACCTGTGTGCATTTACCCACCCCATGACCTGGATAAGATAGACGACAGAAAGACCAATCAATGAGTGAGAGAAATACTGTAGTTGTTGTAGAATCGGCGCCTTCTGAACAGGCAAAAAAGCAGCCACAAGCCCAAGCACAAGGCCTAGGCCTGACATAGTGAGCAGTGCAAGGTAGATCCAGTGTCGTTGGAGACGTGCATGAATTGTAGCGGTATTGTTGGTAAAGAAAACACCTATCAGTATCAAGGTGTAAAGCGTAACAAATACCCAAAGCCACTGTCTTTGCGTAGTCACTAAGCACCAAGTCCCTACAACCAGAATAGCAGCGGTGAGTAGGGAGGCACACGCTATCACAGTGTATTTCCTAACACCCTGAAACGGAAGTATGGAAAGGCAGAGATAAGCCTAAGCTCATTATTAGCACTTCCTAACTTAAAGTTCAGCAGATCTTACAATTTCTGCCCCTAGGCATAGTTCACTAATCAGCTCCCATACCTACGTCAGTAGGGTACTACACGAAAACGACTGGAGGGAGGAGCAGTGCGTACTAACGGTAGACGACGCAGGAGGTGGAGCACCGGACCCAAAGCACGCATGTCGTGATTGGCCTGGAGAGGACGAATGAGAAGCAGTCCGAGTTGAGAGCGGGACCGCCCCAATGAAATGCATTCTGATTGGCTCAGTGACACGGCAGTGGCGTCGGGATGACTCGAGGGATTTCGAATATGCCGGTAGGGGCGGCCTGTTCAGGCGGCCTACAAGAAGACGGCCTGTCTTTTTTTTTTTCCCCTTCCCTGTCAGTATTGTTCTGTCGTGAAGACAGTGTTTTCGCCGGCGGCACACATTTCTTTGTTGGAATACTACTCACCCCGGGAGGGTTTGGTCTATAGTCTCTGTGAGACGATTGTGCAACGGGAGTGTTCGGTCACTGGTTTGCTGGTGGGCAACGTTTCCTCTGTACGAGGCTGGCTTGTCGAGCCCGAGCCCCTCCCTTCTTTTCTTGCCGGTGTCACAGGAGTGTGCCCCATTTTGGATGGGTTGGCGGTAGCCCGCTGCATGGGTAGTGTCTCTTACGGTTATCGTTGCCTTTTACCCAGGTACAGAGGAAGGGGGTACGCCGATCTGGCGTTCCTGGTTCCAGTTATGTCCGACGGTTCGGATCCCAGCGAAAAGCCACAGGATTGCGTGTGCACCATCGATTGGCGTGGTGCCAATAGTTTTACCTGGCATTACAAGACGGGTTGCCCCCTGCTGATGAGCAATCACCCGAAGGCGTGGGAGCGCCCTATGTTTTATCATGCCCTGGTTGGCGGCTTTGGCTTCGCTCGAGATCCATCCGGAGGAAGCATCATCATCAATGACGGAAAGGTACGTACTCTATTTCCCGGCAAGGTCACAGCGGGTTGGCTAATTCGAAATTCTTGTCTGGTAGAAGAGAAATGATCCGAGGTTCCAATGGGGTCAACGTCGAACCGGATGAAGGTGACGCGCACGACGGGAGGAGTCTTGTATTCATGCTACGGACGAACGAATAACGAATACCTGGGATGAGCTAGGGTCGGATAATTGGAATATTGTTGTTTGTTGAATTGATATGTGAACGGAGGAAGAAAATGTTCGTGATGGCTTCATCTGCGACGGTTACCAATAGATAGTATGAAGATAGTGTGCCCGGGTGCAGAAATGCTACCAATATGCTTCTCATCTGCCACGGTTACCAATAAATAGAGCACCGCCGGAGGCCCCCAAGCAGAAGCTATGAAATAAAAAGCGTGGGGTGACGAACGCAGTGAGGAGACCCAAGTGAAGTGACCGAAGGGAACGGAGCGACGTTCAATAACGGGCAAGATGCTTTCTACAGAGAAATACGGGCGAAGTCACTTTGTATCTTTTTTGGCGTGGGCCATCGATGAAAATTCTCTTCTTAATTTTTTTGAAAATCAGATGGAAGTACTCCGGGTAATAGCGAGGGACGAGCGAGGGGAGGGGACCGACCCCAGACACGACGGGAGGAGTGTTAGTGCCGAACGTGGTGAGGTACCTGGAAGCCGCCGATTCTCTATGTTTGGTATTAAGCGGCCCCCCGACCCAGGGCCCACGGTGAAAGCCTGATTTATCAGGTTGAGCTGTGAATGCGTCATACACGTCAGTGGTCATAGAACGAGAGCGACAGGGAGGAGTGGAGTTAGTGGGTAACAACAAAGGCAGAGGAGAACGATGACTGGTGGATAGGGTCTTTAGACCCGCAGTAGTATCGAACTAGAAGTGGAGATTATTCAGGTATAAGACGAGAGGATTTCCAGGCAGGGACCCCGAGAGGTTTTTCTTCTTTCATCTTCTTACGCGTGAGCATTCATCCGAGTATAAAACGATTTCTTCTACCAGAGGGACGGTCGGGCAGACTCAAACCTGGAAATATTTTTGGGTTCGAGAGAACCGAGCAGTTTTTTGGGACAAAGGAAGACGAGTAGCGTTCCTGGATTGTTCAGCTTTTGCGGGTGTTGCTAGAATACGTTACCCGTGAGGGACATTGGATTGCTTGTGCCAGTTGTCACGACGTTGGCAAGGATTGCTGCTATTGAGGCTTGTTTCCTTTGTGGATTTTCTTGTTCTTGCTTTTCCGTGAGCTTAGGAACGGACGTGTACTCAAACGCGAATATGACATCGTCTGACAGTTTTATGGTGCTGTGTCGGGCTGGCCAGACCGTGGATAGTATGATCGAGGAGATCAAAAGTAAAATGGAGTCCATGGGTTCCGGTGGTATTTACTCGGTTAATCCCTCGGGTGATAAGGGAAGGGACTGGGCGAATTTCAGACGGGCGGAGGCTGTGTCGGATGCGGATGCAGACCGTGCCTTTTCGGCGGTGGATTATTTTCTGATCAGAGATGGACGCTATGAACGTTCGTATTCCTATTGGGGGGCGCCGCGGTACGAGCCCGCTTTCTAGGTGGTGTGGCTGGCCTCGCTAGGATGTCGGTGTCCGTGGGCAGATGCTTGTTGCAGCGCTCAACGAGGGAGGATTGCAGAGTGTAGAGAGTAGGTGAACAGGGAGATGATGGGAGAATGTGTTGTGTGGCGGACTTGTGTTGGATATGTTGGCGATTTGAATGGCATTGAGCTGGGCGAAAAAAGATCATAAGAATGTAGACAGGATGCTTGTATTAGATAGTACTATTCGAGGAGAGTGTCTTATGTGGCTGCTGCCTGGCTACCAATAAATAACCACAGAGTTCTTGGACTGTTGCATACGATACCAATAAATTCCTCATTAGCCAAGCACGTAGATAAATATGATCACCCCTATCGAGACTATGAAATCCCAGCGCGGGGCGAACGTAGTGAGCACCGAGGGAGCTTGCGACCGACGTTCAGGCTGTGCAAAGTGAATGCTACCGACGAAAATGTAGAGACACGGATACCAAGAAATAGGGAACACGGAAACAGGCAGCGACGAGAGGAGCCTTAAGGGAGCTGTGCGACCGTAGAAAACGACGTGAGGAGTGGATGAAAAGGTACGGGAGTACCTCTCTTTCACATACAAGCTGGGTCAACACTTTTCAACTTTATTTTCAAAACATTTCGAAAAGATTTATTTTGTTCAAGTTTGAGAAGTAGCATTTTAGTGGAATCCAAGTACTCAGGGAGGGGGCGTGGGAGGGACGACCACCTGTAGCGAGGGACGAGCTACATGGAGCGAGCAGGGCGAGTGACTTGGGCCGCTTACATTCTTCTATGTTTGGTATTAAGCGGCCCCCCGACCCAGGGCCCAACGTTCATACCTGATTTATCAGGGTCATACACCGAGAGAGACGGGAGGAGCGAAGGTGATCAGTAACACGGAAGGAGGCGGGAAGCCGAGGAGTGGACAGGGGCATCGCCCCGCGCCAGTATCGAACACAAGAAGTGGAGCATACAGAGACTATAAAGGCATGGGAATGCCCACCCAGGCAGAGGGACAACGGAGTGCTTTTTCTTCTACTTTCGTTGTGTTGACACGCGACAGATTCTGAACGTAGAGAAGGCAGGAAGGACAGTTAGACCCGAGAAGGGTCGTGTAAGAACAGACGCTACGCAGCGACCGTGAACGGTGATCCTTAGTTTAGGGGACGGAGTCATGGTGGTTATCCACTTGGAGAATACTCGGGAGGGTTCCTTTCTGCAGAGGTCATGGCGCCGAGGGGCGTATCTCACCCGGGACGTGGTGCATCATGGAGTACTGCTTCGTGCCGACAGTGTTCGGTGTGCCCTGGAGGGGTCGAGTGATCTCTGGGCATTGGCCATGCGGGAGCATGCAACTGTAGCAAAGCTCGATGAAGCCTGGCGGGCTCTTCTTTTTCGTGTCGAGTCGGTTGGAGCCTTTGTTTTGGCCGACGTGGCGGAGGCTGTTACGTTAGATGGTGACGGTAGGCAGGTGGACCGCTGTTTTGTACCTCGCCGGGAAGGCATGGCTTTGTGCAGGTTCTACCCTTTGTATCACCAGCTCTTTGCGTCGACGGAGTGTGAGGAGCAGTGCTCAGGTAACGTTTGTGGTGGTCCCATCCGCGAAGCTGTCGTTCGTCTCTTGGGTGGTCCTCCGGGGAGGGTGTTGGTGCCCCCTATTGTGCCTCTGACGGCGGTCGAGGTGAAGCAGCTGCACGGAGTGGCGAGCCAGGCGGTCTCTGTCCTTTTTTCCATGTACACGGTGTTGCTTATGGCGGAGGTTCTAGGCAGTGTTCTGGTGAGGGACAGGGTCCAGACTATGCTGCAGGAGTGCGGGTCACGGTTGTGTTGTATGGTCGATACCAGGAGGGATGATGTCACTGAAGGCCGCGGGGACGGCGGTGATAGGGAGATTGAATTGAAGAGACAGTGTGTGCCGTAGAAATAGAAGGGATCAGATTTGTGGTGTAAAAAGACAGTGTACCCGGATGCATCGTGATAGCGATAAAACCCTCATGTGACACGGATACCAATTGTAATCTCATTTGCCACGATACTAGATAAATATGATCATCCCCAAGCAAGACTATGAAATCCCAGCGTGGGGGGAGCTTGCGACACCCAAGGGAGCTTGCGACCGTCGTTCAAGCCGTACAAGAAGCTTGCTACAGATGAATATGTAAAGGAGATGGATACAGATAGAATGTAAAAGAACGGAAGGATGCGACCAGCGGGAGCATGTGTGACCGAGCCAGAGCGACCGTAAAACACGACGGGAGGAGTGATGAAAAGGTACGGGAGTACTTGCAAACCCGGGTCCTGACTTTTGACATTTATTTTCAAAACATTTTCAAAAGATTTATTTTTTTTGGAATCAGAAAGTAGCATTTTTGTGGGAACAAAGTATTCAGGGAGGGGCGGTGGGAGGGACGACCACCTGTAGCGAGGGACGAGCTACATGGAGCGAGCAGGGCGAGTGACTTGGGCCGCTTAGATTCTCTTATGTTTGGTATTAAGCGGCCCCCCGACCCAGGGCCTAAAGTGAAAGCCTGATTTATGAGGCGACCACGTCCGACGCTGTGCTACCCATGGCTATGGGGTGATAGACCGTGAGTGACGAGAGGGAACGGAGGTAGTGTTAACACAAAACGACCCGGGGAGGGGAGTGGTGGACTCAAGCACGTAGTGATTGGATGCATGCGAACGAATAGGAAGAAGTTCGATAGTGGTGCGGGGCGACATACAGGAAGTGGCATGAGAACAGGAGTGGACTAAGACACAATAGAATGGGAATTTATTGGAACGAAGTAACTGAGAGGTAAACTTAGACTTGCATTTATTTTTTCCTGGTAGGATAAATGTGATTGGCTTTTAGCCTTTACTTTACGCGGTGAATGGCAGAGCTTACGCTACAGGGTAGTTTTGTTGGTACAAACGGTCAGGTGACTACGCGCAGCAGGTCCACAGAAGGGTTGTTGTGGTGACGCGTCTCGAACGAGAGTGTTATGTTCAGCACGACGGAGTGTACGTTTCTGGAAACAACGAGAGGGGACGATGGCAGCGTCGCCTTTGCAACCAGACTTTTCTGTGATCTCGGAGAGTTTCGAGACGCTGGCCGGCGAGTTTACCAGGGTGGCTAATCTACCTGTGGTGGACAGTGGTCAAAGGCTCTTGGAGGCTGTGGAACGAATGACGGAAAGACTGGATGTCATTCATCGCGAGCAGCGGGAGGGTTTCGCAAGATTTGAGAGTGCTTTGCAGGTGCTGCGGAAAGAGAATGCAGCCAGGTGAGTTGTCGAATGTGCTGGAGACTGTGTCACGTTTACGCTGACGGACTGCTGTAGAGATCGGAACCGGGCGGTCGTTTCGGAGAACAGCGTCATTGTGGAGGCAGCGGGGGCTTTGAAGCCTCTCTACAGTCTTTCTACCGGTGACTTGATTAGAAGTTTCCCGCAGAGGGTGGCTGATGTGACGAATCTCACTTGTGAGTGCCGGGCTGGTCCGCGCCATTGCAAGCTGCTTTGCTAACGTTTGATGTGTGTATACTGCAGCACCGGAGGTGAATAGACTGTTGACAGAGTTGAAGCTTGACATGGATGGAGATGTGCGACAGAGAAGGCGGAGATTGTTAATAGAATGCGGCGTTAGGCAGATTGCTGTGTGAAGGAAACTTGTGAATAGCTTCATAGTGAGACCCGCCACCCTTACGATACCAATAAATATCTCATCTGCCAAGCACCTAGACTTGAACTCTCCCCATACCAGACTATGAATTCCTAGCGTGGGGCGAGCCTGCGAGCACCAAGGGAGCCTGCGACCGTCGTTCAAGCTGTTCAAGATGCGTGCTACCAATAAACATCACAGAGACACTTACCCAGATAGAAACAAAAAGAATGCGTAGATGCGACCGTGAGGGAGCATGCTGAGGGAGCTGAGCGACCGTGGAACCCGACAATAGGAGGGTGGAAAAGGTACGGGAGTACTTCTCTCTACCATAGACACCGGGTCCTGACTTTTCAACTTTATTTTGAAAACATTTTCAAAAGATTTATTTTGTCGAGGTTTTGAAAGTCCCTTTTTTGTGGAATCCAAGTAGTTGGGAGGGGGCTGTGGGAGGGACGACCACCATGGCACGAGGGACGAGTGACAA
>MWMN01000238.1:0-20889 GCA_002968875.1 Cordyceps cicadae | reverse complement strand
TCCTACCCTACATAGGCTACAGAAAGGCCTAGTGAATATTAATGCGGACTACCTTCCCTACGACCGAGGAATCAACCCAGGCACACTACACGTGCCTACCCTAGGGCCGATCAAGTCCTATACAATCCAGGAAATCAACCAACAACGCCTTGAAAGAATCCAGAACCAGCTTACCCTAGAGGGAAAGCGTGCCCTATAGGAAAATTCGACGTACCTAAGCCGCCGCTGGCTAGAGGTCCTGCCTACTACTAAAAACAACCAACTGGCAGACTTCAATGTTACAGAGGGCCTTAGGGTACGCCTTATAGCACCTGTGAGAGCACTGGACCTACCCTGCACCTTCTGCGGCACAGCAGTCAAGATAGGGCACGAAGACACCTGCAGAGGTGCTGAACGCCACTGGAAAATCCGCCACGACACGATCCTACGAGCACTAGCAGCTGCAACAAAGACTACCCTTGGCTCTACCCTAGAGCCACAGCTACCAGGACGCACAGGGCCCCGACCAGACCTCTCTACCCACTATAAAGGCTCTATACGGTACTATGACCTTCAAATAGTGGCTATTAACAAGCCCTCAGCAGCCACGGACCCCCACAGCACTCTACAGGAAGCTGCAGCAGCTAAGAGAGCTAAATACAGTGCCCTAGGCCCTGATTTTTACCCTCTAATCATCTCTGCAGGCGGCCTAATGGAGAAGTCTACAGCGAAGACCTATAAAGACCTACAAGCCTCTATAGGCCCTGTGGCAGCCACCTACCTCGACACAGCCATCTCTCTCACCCTATACAAGACTAGGACACACGCAGCAGCCTCTATTGCAAAATCGAAGCAGGCACCAAGCGTACCCTGGAGTACAATCCGACAGAACCTTCGAGCAGGACCAGCCACACAGGCCAAAAGGCCCCTACGCCTCTATAGGGCCTCTGAAGACCCCCGAAGCCACAGCTTCCAGTGGCAACCAGAAGGCCCACAGTGGCCCAGGCCACAGAACTCCCTAGGAGCCTCTAGGCCTCAGAGCCCCCCTAGGGCCTTAACACAGCCACAACACACCTATAGGGCCTCTATTAAGCCTCGAAAGACCCTTACAGCTATTATAGAAGCTCTTAGAGGCTAGAAGCCTCCACAGAAGCTTCTAGAACACTATAGTCTAGCCCTTACTACAGGGTAAGCCGCCCTACCTCTAGTAGTCACCCTAGCTGCCTAGGAACTACCTAGTAGCTATACTAGCTACCTAGTAGCTTTCCTAGCTACCTAGGAACTCTACTATAGAGTACTACTCTATAATAGGCTTATAGAAGGGACTCTATTATAGCTATTTATAGCTATCCTATAGAATATCCTTACCTATAGCCCTATCTATAGAGTAGACCTACTCTAAAAGACATTACCTTTCTATAAAGGCTATCTAGCTCTCCTACCTAGGAAGATAGAGGCTTTAACCCTCTTTAGTGTATTTCCTTTATAGCCTTAGAGCGCACAGCTTAGGTACAAATATAGTTACAGTTCTACCCTAAGGTCACTATAGTAACACTACTAAGGTAATTATAGTGACACTATAGGTTAGGTCTAAACTAAGACTATTAAGAAGGCCACTAAGGTTATTATTAAAGGCTATAGTGTATATCTATACTAAGACTATTAAGAAGCCTAGTAAGGTTATTCATAGGGGGGGGGTATTTATTATGTTCCTATATAGGTGGATACTTTAGTTATACACTATTTATATCTTTAGTTGTTTATTGTTTGTGGTTTTAGGCTATAGTTACTATAATAAGGTTATATGTTATATATTCTAGTAAGGGTGCTTAGAATAATTTAATGTCTAGGATTAGTTAGTGAAAGTGCCTAGATCTATTATCTAGGATTAGTTAGTAAAAATGCCTAGATCTATTATCTAGGATTGGTTAGTAAAAGTGCCTAGATCTCTTAGGGGTCCTTATTTAGTCAGAGATTATACTTATACCTCTTAAATAAGTGTATTTCCCTTATATTTACTACCACTTAAGATATAATACATCTCTACCTTTAATAGGGGTGTAGGCACTTAAAGCAAGCGTTAACCCTAGGTGCAACCTACTATATAGTAAATAGTATAGCTAACCTAGGCTACCTAGGCTACCCTAAATTAAACTAAAGCTAGGACCCACTAAGTTAACCTAGCCTAAGTTAATATATATTAAGCCTAACCTAGATAATATAAAGCAATTAAACTTTAATACTATACCTATCTAACTATAATATTACTAATATAATAATAGGAGGTAAGCCTTATAGGTAGCCGTTAGGGCTGTAGTTAACTATTAAAACAAAGGGTATACTAAGTGTTATTAATAGGGGTTATACTAGTAACATAGGGGCCTATAGTCTAATAGCCACAGCTAGTATAGTATATACTTTAATAGTCTATATAGATACTAACTATATAGAGTTAACTATTATATACATCTAAGTGTTATTAGTATTTTAATCTACTCCTTAAGGCTAGATATATTTAGTATTCTTTTCTACCTAGTACACTCCTCTACTTCTTACTAAGATTGCCTATATAATATAATGATTAGTTTGCCTTATACTACCTTAGGTTAATAACACCCTATATATAAGAACTACAACCCTACCTAGGTTGATACTAGTGCCCTACTTCTAGTTAGTTAGGCTCCTAAGCTATATAGCTAGTTTCTCTTAGTTCCTTTATACCTAATCTAGTGCGCCTAGTTAGATAGCCTAGTCCTTAAGGCTGTCTAGTTAGAAGTTAGCTACTACTATAAACCTAACTAATAAGTCCTTCCTATTATATTCATATATAACCTACTAACTACTATCTACTTACTCCTCCTATAAGGGGTAGTTATTTAGGGTAAGCTAGTATAAGAAGTAAATCTTAAATAGGGTTTTTTTAACCTCTCTCTATATTACTCTTTTAATACTCTAGAACTTTCTCCTTAATACATTTAACTAGGGCTAGTTATAGTCGGATATAGGGTGGTAGTAGACTTTCTTATATAATACTCTATATAAGCCACACCTATAGAAGGTGTTTGTGATTTATAACACGGCTCTAATCTTATACGCCTCTAATATATAGTACTAGGTAAGGTTTTAGGAGTTATAGTAGGCGTAGGTTCTAAGACTGTTAGTTAAGTCGTAAGTATAGTTAACTATAGTTAGGCTTTCCCTATTACTCTATGTTTAGTAGAAGTCACACTATAATAACTACTAGCTTATACTATAATTAACTAATAGCCTAGGTCTATCTATAAATACACTTATAAACGTATATTAATAGCCTTAGTAGAGGATAAACTTTAATATATTATTAGTGCTTATAGGGTTAGGCTCCTTTATTACTATAATAGTTATACTACTTAGTATACTATAGTCTACTCTACTATACTACTAAATATAGTTAACTAATAAGTATAGGGTGTTAAGGTGGAAAACACCACCTATATTTAGCATGTTAATACTAAGGCCTAGTGCACTTATTGCTACTATTATGTTGTCCTCTCTATTGTCTTTTAGGGTAGAGCTATATACCTATATTATTAGACAGTAGGCCTTCTTATCCCTTATTATAATATCACTATAGAACGTAGGTGCATCTAGCTTTCTAGCTAGGATATTAACATCTTAATATATATAGTAGTAGAAAATAAACTTTATCCTAAGTAGGTATTATCCTATAGCCGAGTGTGCTTTATATATAAGAAGGTCTATATAGGCCTCCTTTAATAATAGGCTTATAAAACAGTTAAATAATATATTACCTCTAATTATAGGGAAGTAGTGTATAGTAACATTATAGGCTTAGAAACTTATTGTCTAGTAGAATTATACTATTAAGTCTAGTAGTAGGGTTACTATAAGTAGGAGGAGCTAGACTCTAAATATTAACATAGAACTAAGCTCGGCTATTATTAGTCTAAATTTTAGTGTGCTCTAGAGGATATAGTAACATTCGTCTATAATAATCCTATCTAGTGCTACTAATCTTATAAGAGAGTTAGTAAAGTCTATAAAGGTCTTAGTAGCTACTACCTTAGACGTTATAAAAAGTAGAGCGACTAGGTTAGTTATACTCCCTATACACCACTCTACTATACTAATATTAAGCTTATAGTATTATACTACTAGATCTTATATTAGTGCTACTAGTAGTATAATAATAATAGTGGTCCCCCCCCCTAGGGATAGGAATACTAGGAGTATAAATAGTATACTCTTACCTACACTGGTTCCTATAATGGCCACTATAGGGCTTTTATTTACTAGTATATCCTTTAGTATAGTGGCTTGTTTATTATAGAGTTATACTTCTATACCTAGGAGTTATTATACAGCTATACTAGGGTTAATACACCCTAATAGTGTAATATAGTTCTTCTATACTAGTTAGATAGCTTTCTTATATAGGTTCTCCCTCTACTGCTTCCTATAGTGTGTTAGAAGGTTGTTAGGGAAGCCTATAAGGGAGTGCCACTAGTAACTAGCTTAGTGGAATAGGGTTTATTACCTAGTAGTATTATAGCTGCCTATAAATATTAGGTTACTATATAAATTACTAGTGGTCTTTAATATATGTCTAGATTGTTTATTAAGGGGGTTATCCTCCTTACTACTACTATTGTTATTATTAATACTAGTTAATATACTACTCTTATCGCTATAGAGGTATTAGCGGTTAATACATATTAATATATAATACTATAAGCTAATCATGAAAGGGTTGCCACACCTAGTGTTACTCTCTTAATGTAGAATATATAATACCTTTTAGGATGCCTATCTCTTAATCGGTCTAGCTAGTTAGTGAGTGTTCTATACTAACTATATTACTAGCTTTACTGCTTTTCGAGTTAATATATTAATATCGTCGTCTATAGAGTCGTCTATATAGACTAATATGTCTATCTTATTAATAACTTCCTTAATTTCTCCTATATTACTATATTCCTCCTCTAGCGCTAGCTATAGGAAGTCTAATAGGCTTTTAGGCTTCTATATAATCTACTCTAGTGCCTACTAGAATAGTACTATAAACTAGATATAGTAGACAATAAGTTCTCTAATAGGTTAAGGTAGAAAACAATATATAATCTTCTCTTAGGTAGTATATATATAGCCCTTATAGATATTAGTAATAATTATAACATCGCCCTTATTAATAAAGATATTATAGACCCCTTTATTTATATAGTTAGTATACTAGATACTAAGGAGCTCTAGCCCTCTTACTAGTTAGTTATAGGTAGTGTATATTAAGAAGACAAGCGCCTTAAGGAAGGTATTTATATACTAACTGTATACTAAAGCTACTATTAGGCTTAGCTATAGTTCTATCTCTCTAGAGGGATATATAAACTATACCTATATACTAGTGTTACTCTAGATATAGTTAAATAGCTACACTTTATTAAGTTAGGTATAGTTGTTAAGTAAGTCCTTTATAGAGTAGCTAACTTAGGTCTAGGAAATATAGTTATACACCTTCTACTATAGGATTAGTAGGAGTAGGTGTTTCTTATATTATATATTATAGGGTACTATTATATTATTATTATCTTAAGGATATAGTGTTAGTAGTTATAAGGCTAGTTAGCTATTAGTTAATAGTGAAGGCTAAATAGGACCCTTAATAAGTAGGAGATATTTATATAAGATCTCCTATACTATATAAAGCGTTTAAGATATATACTATTATATCCCTAGGATAGAGAAGTAGAGGTTCCTAAACACTAAGTCTTCTTAATCCTAGTACATTACCCTAGGATTAATTGTATTCTCTATAGTAGCTATACTATAGTTCTATAGTCTATAGATATACTATATTAGTGTTACTCCCTAGTCGTTATTCCTAGGGAGGAAGAACTATTCGACTATTACCCTAACTCGTTTATAGACGCCTATTATATTATTACTAGCTTAGTCCTTTTTAATCCTATAAGCGATATTCTGTTTAATAGCCTCCTACTAGTCTAGGTATACTGTTTTAACTATTATTAGACAATATATAGTAACTATAGTTAAAAGGTGTAGTGTAAACTTAACGAACCCTTCCTAGCCGCCATCTAGGCGAATATTTAGTATAGTTATAAAACTAACTAGTACACTATAGAATTCTATTTATATTTAGTGCTTAATTAATGTTTTCTATAGCTAAATAATTACTTTTTTAGTGATAGATAGGTAGTAGGTCTTATCCTAGTGTAGATTAGTAAGAAGAGCCTACTAGACATTCTAGCGAATAGTTATAATAGCCACTTCCTATTTATTATTAACTTTAAATAGAGGTTAGGGAGTTTTCTTTATATCTACCTATAGGCATTATAGGAGATAGGTAATAACTTATTAACTAATCTTTATGTATTTATATTAAGTTTATTTTATATAGTGAAAGAATTTAAAAGGTTAACTTTATTCTTTATCCTTAACCCTTCTATTAATCTTAAAGAGAGTATTAGACCTAACTTACTTAATCCTATAGTACCTTATTACCTTTCAGATAATACATTTAAAAAGGTGAACTACTACTATAATAATCTTATTAGTAGTAGTTAGTAGGTCGTCCTATAGCTATATTTAAATAAGTTTAGTAAGGAACTCTTTTTTAGTAAGAAGAGGGGCTAAGTGGATAGTAGATCTAAGACGTATAAGCTACACGTTAGGTGTAGTGCGCTTATTAAGTTCTTAGACCTACTCTACTCTTTGTTTTTTTTTTTTTTAGATACTAGCTATAAAGATATTTATTGCCTCTTATGCCTTATAGTTATTACTAGCCTCGCTTACTTTAGGATTAACTTTAAAATATTAACTACCTATACCTAAAGTAAAAAGTTATTAGTATTAAATCCCTTTAACCTATAGCTGTTCTTCTTAGTTGTTTTAAGTACTCTTATATAGTCGCCCCTTTAATCTATAGTATTAAAGTTAGTGTTTATTATATATATACTCTTATATTCTATGTTTATCCTTTATAATAAAGGAACACTCTAATATAACCTTATATTTTATACTATTTGTTTTTAGTTAGCTAAGTTTATCTATAATGTTTTATATATATAGAAGATAGAGATATTCCTTAACTTTATTACTATTCTATAGGATATTCTACTTTCTCGCTTAGATATAAAGGTTATACGCTTTATTATAAGAAAAGTGATAGGGTAGGCTAATAAAATATATTATAACTTTATTTCCTAGTATAGTGACTTTATATAGATTATATATTAGCACCCTATACTAGGTGTTAATATATAATTTAAGTATAGTGTAGGATAATATAAAGGAAGTTAGTCCTAATTATATCTAGTTTAATAAACTAGACTTATAGCTAACTAGCTATAACCCTAATTATAGATATAGGGTACTAGTAGAATCTTAGTACTACTAAAAAAAATAATCATTACTACCTCTACTATAAATAAACATTAGCACCTAACTGGTTTTTTTTTATAGGGCAAAATCCTCTCTAAATTAATTATTACCACCTACTACTAATATTTATAATAACTATTAGGATAATATAAAGGAAGTTAGTCCTAATTGTATCTAGTTTAATAAACTAGACTTATAGCTAACTAGCTATAACCCTAATTGTGGATATAGGGTACTAGTAGAATCTTAGTACTACTAAAAAAAATAATTGTTACTACCTCTACTATAAATAAACATTAGTACCTAACTGGTTTTTTTTTATAGGTTAAAATCCTCTCTAAATTAATTATCACCACCTACTACTAACATTTATAATAACTGTTAGTGTATCCTAAGACTACACTTATAAAGTATAGTATATTAGGTAGTGTGTCTTTATATTTAACTTTAAACTAGCGACTACCTACATAGCTATTAAAGAAACACTAGTGTATAATGTTCTTCTCCTAAGGGTCTATATTAAACTATTAGCGCCCTCTACCCCACTACTGTCTAGGTTACTATAGGTTAATCTAGGTATACTTAGTCTTATAGTACTCTTATATAACTCAGTTTAATGTAGTAATCTAACCACACATCTTATACTAGAAGCTATTAGTATATAGTGGCTATAGCTATTTAAGTACTAGTTATATCTTCTCTAGTACTAGTATAGTTAGAATCTCTAACTAGGATATAATTACGTCTTTATAGTCTACTATAGCTTATATAATAGACCTTCTTTAGGCAGTGCTAATGTTTTTATATTATATGTATAGGTATAACTACACCTTATTCTAAATATATACGGTTTTATATAGTATATAGATAAGAAGATAGTACTACTTTTAGTAGAAAAATAGATATAGAATATCTAATTTATACCCTATTATATAGCCGCTTAGTATCTTCTTTAAACCTAACTACTAATATAGTAATATAAGCTAAACTCGTGCCCCTATTCTCTTTTCTAATGTTTCTAAGGTGCTCTCTTCTAATATAGACTTACTAGAATTACCTAATTTAGAAGGGCGCTAAGCCGTTTAAGTGGATTCTTAGCTAGCTTTACTCTACCTAGGGTTACTAGAATTCTTCCACTTTAAAGCCGTATATTATATACATTTCTTAAGTAATTAGTCTTATATATTATAATAAGGTTATTTTATACATTATATTAATGCCTATAAATTTTTATGTATTTTACCCTTAATTAAGAGAATAGTCTATTTAGTTTATAAATTCTAAATAGACTGTTCCCCCTGTTTTTAGGCCTACTTTACTATTTTAGTACAGTCCTAAATAGACTATACTAAAAAGTCTATTAAGAATAATAGATAAGGTTAAAATATATAAGAGTACTAGTAAGTAGTATTATAGTATATAAGTGCTATTAGGAGATTACTCCTAATAGTAAAACTATTACTTAGATTAACTAATAGAGATCTAGTCTAGCTATCTATAGGAAATCCCCCTTCCTTATATATCTATCTAATCTCTACTATATTCCTAGATTATACTAATCCTATTTAATCTATTAGTCTAGATTAGGTTAAGTCTATCTAATAAGTCCTCCTAGATTAGTTTAATCCCTTCTAATCTAGTTATATAACCCTTAGTCTTTTCCTTACACTAGCTATATAGTGGCTTCCTAACCCTACTATATCTAGCTTCCTTTATATATAATAGACCGCCTATATAGGCCTCCCTATCTGTTTATTATATTATTAGTCTTACTTACTTTAGGATTAACTTTAAAGTATTAACTACCTATATCTAAAGTAAAAAGTTATTAGTATTAAATCCCTTTAACCTATAACTATTCTTCTTAGTTAGATTAAGTACTCTTATATAGTCACCCTTTTAATCTATAGTATTAAAGTTAGTGTTTATTATATATATACTCTTATATTCTATATTTATCCTTTATAATAAAAGAATACTCTAATATAACCTTATATTTTATACTATTTATTTTTAGTTAGCTAAGTTTATCTATAATATTTTATATATATAGAAGATAAAGATATTCTTTAACTTTATTACTATTCTATAGGATATCCTATTTTCTCACCTAGATATAAAGGTTATACACTTTATTATAAGAAAAGTAATAGGGTAGGCTAATAAAATATATTATAACTTTATTTCCTAGAATAGTGACTTTATATAGATTATAGATTAGTACTCTATACTAGGTATTAATATATAATTTAGGTATAGTGTAGGATAATATAAAGGAAGTTAGTCTAGATTATATCTAGTTTAATAAACTAGACTTATAGTAAACTAGCTATAACCCTAATTATAGATATAGGTTACTAGTAGAATCTTAGAACTACTAAAAAATTTAATTATTACTACCTCTACTATAAATAAATATTAGTACCTAACCACTTTATTTTTATAGGGTATAACCCTCTCTAAATTAATTATTAGTACTTACTACTAATATTTATAATAACTATTAGAGTTTAAAATTTATAGTATAGTAGTAGAAAAGTAAATAATTAATTAGTATCTAATAGTATTTTTAAATATAAAGTCTAGTCTAGTTTATAGTTTTAGTATTCTCTATTCTATTCTATTTCCTAATACCCTCTTTCTTTTCCTACCTACCTATCTACCTATAGTTTATACTTTACTCTTAATAACCCTTCTTTACTATATACACACTCTCCTAAATCCCTTCTTCTCCTTACCTACTTACTAATTCCTCTAATTCCCCCTACCTATAACCTTACACCTATATAGTAGTTTAGCCCCTACTATACAAGTTCATTAAACCATTAAATAAGGTTACTAAGCAATACTGTCTTCTACTCTGTATTAGTGCTTATTTATTACCTCTACCAGGATACCTAATAGGGCCGCTACTACCAGGCTGTGTCATGCTGGGTAGCCTCTTTAATCTTAATTAATTTAGGATGTGGCAGTGCGCATGAATACGGCCTGAGTCAAGTAAATTATCGCGTGTGCTCTTTCTCATAGGTGCCTGCGTTTTTTAGCACAAAATAGTACTTATAGCAAGCAGTCGCCTGCGGTTAGATTAGGACGAGTCTCAGGACACAAACTATTCGCTTATTGAACGTCCGCGTTCTTCCACTCAATTTTCACACTTGTCTTTAGCCTTTGTTTTAAGAAAATGCGTTTTGCCTTTCTTTTAGCCACTTTGCCCCTCACCGGCGCAGTTCCTCAAGGTCTGCCTGGCAAGCGAGCTGACACTCCCGATCCTAACTGGGACGGGCAGCCTTACAACCCAAAAGACGATGGATCGCCCTATAAGCCTGAGCGTGATGGCCCACGCAGCGAGTCTCTGGTCATACCAAATCAGACGGCAGGCTCTGCCCCCCAATCCACCAACAGCTTTCAAGTCACCATTCTGGCGGATTCCAACCGGGATGGCAAGGTGGACATAGCGGGTTCCACCGACCTTGCGGGCAAAGAGACATGGACAGCAGAGTCTGGCGCGCTCTTTCTAGCCAACATTGTCGACACAGACCGTCGATGCTCGTCCCAGATTACTGGCTCTTGCGCACACAGTCTAGCCGATATTTTCTTCCTTGGGACTACGTTACCTGAAAAGCCAGTATTAGACCCGAAGATCGCTGAGAATATGCCATTCATCAGTTTTCAGTGGCAGGCTTGGTTCGATGGTCTAAGTGAAAGCGAGAAGGCTACGTATAATGAGTGGAAGGTGAAGAGTGATGAGTATGCTGAGGCTTATCAGAAGGTGCGGAATGTGGATCGGCGGATATCTGAATGCCATGATTCTTCTGATGATATTCTTCGCAACTCCACTTATCTTGCTCCTCTTCGAACCACGCCGAATCCCGAGCTGAGCGACTCAGCGATAGGTTCCATTACCGTGGCCGACAAGATTGCCGCCTCCAACGTCCGTCTCTTTCAAAAGAAGGCCGGCCAATGGACTTTCATCTCGTCAAACTTTACCTTTAAGGCCGCGGATCTCAAGACTGGCCTAGAACTTGGCATTGACGGCCGTGATGTTCGCCGTCCGGGGGGTTGGGATGGTAGAGTGAGAGTAGAATTCAAGGTACAAGACGGGGAGAAGGTGGCCAAGGACTCGGTGGAGCTTCGCGTTGCGCCTGTCTTGACACAGCATCATGGCCACCCTCTCAAGCAACTACTGACAGCAACCGGTTCTGGAGGCGATGACCAGCAGCGCTTTATCAAGGAGCTCGGAGATATTTCTGGCAAGGCGGGGTTGCAGACTCCTGTTCGAGTGATCGACACCTCTAGTTGCAACAAGCACGATGAGATTTGGGCTCAAGACTTTTTTGAGCCCGGCTACATGAGCATACCTGGATCTAACGGACCCGTTAGCATACATATCATGATACGATCTGCTCAAGACTACCGCAGCGCCGGACGCAAGGTCTTCCAAGACCTGAGGTCCAATACAGTGGGGGCTGTTCAACACCTAGCGGGCGGTGTTACCACCGACTCGACGGGCAACCTGGAGACTGTCCCTCCTTATCAAAACAACGGGAAGTCGTACCCTGCCGGACGAGCTGTGATGGGCTCAGCCGGAAAGAGACCCTTCATGATGGACTTCTTGGACGCTCAGGAAACTCAAGCCCCCATTGAGCTTGATACTTCGTGGCTTGCCGTCCAGCATACAGACGAATTCATGCAGTTTCTTCCTGTGGAAAGTGAGCGCGGCTGGGTCATGATGGTGAATGATCCCCTTGCGGGCCTTGAGATACTCCAGAAAGCTCAGCAGGACGGCCACGGAAGTGAGCCGGCCGTTTCCCGTCCCAAGTCGCCGACTGACAGGGCCGAGTGGCGCGTTACCAATACCATCGACGAACTGTTGAATGTCACCAACTTTGCGAGTTTCCAGAAATCCTGCGCGGATAAGATTGAGGAGAATGTCAACATCATCAAGCGAGAGACGGGCATTACCAATGCGGAAATCATTCGCATGCCGTCGCTCTTTCAGGTTTATAACCATGAGGCTTGGCAGTATGCTGAGGATAAGCCTAAGCCTCTCACCGATGAGGAACTTCAAAGCATTTTTGGCGAAATTTGGCCTTCGACTAACGGCGACCAACGCCGCCAGATCCACGATACCGTCCATTCTCAGACTACCAAGAGGGCCGGAGAGCAACAGGAACAGCAGCCAGCTAAAGATTCCGAGAAGCAGGGTAGCGTCGGATGGCATGATATTCTTGAAGCCGGCACGCCGCCCCAAGAGTTGAAGAATTACCAGCCAGAAAATGGGACAGAGAGAAACTTAGAGGGCCGTCAAGCACAGGGTAGTGACCCTGCCATCTCCCTCTACCCTGCTACTATTAATAGCGTTGTTCTGGACAAAAAGCAGATTCTCGCCGCGAACCCATGGGGCCCGGTGATCGAGGGCCAGGACGTGTTAGCCGCCGGAGTGGAAGCGGCCTACAAAAAGGCCAACTATACGGTTCTCTACATTGATGACTGGTTCACGCATCATAAAAAGGTTGGCGACGTTCACTGCGGCTCGAATGCCATTCGTGAACTTACGGGTGTCAAGTGGTGGTAGACGGGAGTGGGTGGAATGAATCGTCCATCTATGACGATGACGTGGAACTGCTGTTGGCGGCTTTCTGCTTGAGCTTTCTGATCGTTTTGACGAAACTTTTTCTTGTGAGAATAGCTCATGCTATACTAAGCGTGGGCGTCCTGATAAAACCTCGACCCAATATGCCACACAGAATGATTGTTTGTATGGTATAGCTTAGACAGAATGAACGACTCTTGATTTGCTACATAGAGAGTGGAATGATACGAACCTAGATACCTGTTCTAGCACTGCTGCCTGGCAGAGTTATGGCACAAAATGCTTCGTGGTGCTCTTGTATTGCCGCATGTCCCAAGTCTTCTCTCTACGCTGTTGTAGACCACCAGATCGTGGGGCTGGTGTGACTTGAAAGCGAAAATGATGGCAGCCTGGCCCGTGGGCCATAGGGCCGCTGATAACCGCCGAACCTCTCCATAAATACATGCTACCTAACAGGATGCCTTAGAGAACAAGGCGAGAAAAAAGACAGTAGGTTAACGTCTACCCGACTAACCCGTCTCTAGTGCAGAAAAAGAAAAACAGGATTAATTCTTAATTAATGTATATTATATAATTTAGTTTTCTCCTTTAAAAGAGCCTTTCTAAATATAAGTTTAGTAAGTTGCCCTGTTAGTATATAACGTTCTTCTAACTTATATTATAACCTCTTTAACGTTTCTATCAAAAAAAATTACTTTCTTTCGACTACGCGCAATCTCACCTCACCAGATCCTCAAGTCAAGTCCAGGCCCAAGTGCAGTTTGCGTGGAAGGAGCTCGACTGCTAGCTGTTTGATGGCGACGTTGTCTACGAGGAACGTTCAAGCAGATGATCTAGGCAGAAGGGGGCAGAAAGAATAGAAAAGAGTACTTTCTTAAGGTATAAGGGAGGGGGCGTGGCAAGGGTAGCTAAAGTAGCTGCAGTATACAGGTAGAAGTCACCTGTATCTAAGCCACAATTATGTGATCAATGCATGGATGAGCTGGCAGGTACTGCAGCTACGAGGGGGCACTATTAAAGCAGTTATACTCTCCTGTCATCACTGAGCGGGGTCCATGTCTTTAGCAAACTCTCCTGAACGCAGCAATGTCTATTAAAGACTCATCTCGCCTTTGTATCGCTCTTGTTGCTGAGCGAAGATCAGACTATCTTAAACTTGGCTACAGTGTCGAGGAATGTGCAGCTCTTACCCATGAAGGTGAGATCGATGCCGTTGCGGCCGCCCTCAAAAGCCTGGGGCATCACGTCACGCTCGTTCTAGGACTGCCTTCCCTGGCCGAGCACCTCGTGACTGGGAGCTTCAAGACCTGGGATCTAGTGTTCAACTTGGCACAGGGCATCAAGGGACCTGCGAGAGAGGCGCACGTCCCTGCTCTGCTGGAGGCCTACTTGATCCCGCACACCTTTTCTGACACTGCAACCACGGCATTGTGCCAGGATAAGAGGAACACAAAGGTAATCGTTGATAGGCATTATTCCCTGCGTCTTTTCTAACATAATTAGATTGTTTTGAACCACCACGGTGTACCTACCGCGCCTTTCACGGTCATTCCAAGAGACAAGTCAAGCATGCCTGCGACATCCCTCCCAAAATACCCTCTCTTCGCTAAACTGGTCACTGAGGGCTCCTCTAAAGGAATCGAGAAAGTCAACAAAGTCAACAATAGTGCTGAGCTTGAGTTGGCCATCCAGAGGCTGAGAACCACGTTCCCCGACCAGGATATACTGGTGGAGAGGTATCTGGCCGGTAGGGAGTTGACGGTAGGAATCTTAGGGACCGGTTTCGACGGCCGCGTCATCGGCATTAGGGAGCACCTGTTTACGCGGAACAGACCCGACGACGATGACTTGGAAAAATTTTTAAGCTGGAGGGACAAGCTGAGCAACGAATGTCGGCTGCGTTATAATGATGTGCATGACATGGACGATCCTCAGATACAGGCTGCCAGCCGAGTGGCGTTGGACGCTTGGGCGGCATTGGGCTGCCGCGACGCTGGACGCGTTGACATTCGTTTCGACACTGGAGAGGCCAATGCCGTTCCAAACGTTCTCGAGGCGAGTTTGGCTGCATTTCCTTATCGCTAACACTGCCGACGGAGAACTGATGACATTGTGATCATCTAGGTGAACCCGATTGCCGGTCTACTTCCAGGCCATTCACCCCTTCCTGCGAGCGCTGAGGTGAATGGACTCGCGTTCGAAGCGCTTTTGACGGCTATCTTGCAGAGTGTCCTCAGCCGCACTGCTCCAGGCATTGCAGCTCGCCGTAATCAACAGCAGCAAGGGCTCCGAGTCAATGTAGACGCGACTTGCGATCTAGCCGTTTCTCATGGGGACGGTTTGACTAATGGCATCGCAGTGGTTGATTGCCAAGATGAGAATGGTTTTGCTGTTAAGGCCTAATATTAGACATGAGTGATGGGTGGCTGGGACGAATAAGGCCTGCCTGTTGTTGTTACCTCCGTCTACGCTTAAAATCATTTCTGAATCCTGCCTTTTGTAGGCGCTTAGAGATGTATAAGTGGTAAGTAAAGGTAACAAACCCTGGAGTACCAACAAGGGGGTGCTCGGCACATCCACGAATAGGTGTACCCGCTGGCTGAAAATTGAACTCAGGACAGTGACACAGACTTTTTATATAGCTCAACGTGTAGCAGAACTTACAAAGAAATTCACCACAGAGCTTGCATCAGATCAGATCCGACCAACTATCCACATCATGATGCACGAGATTGCTGCTCAAGATGCAGCGTTCTTCGCCGTCCCCGATCCTGCGCATGTTCTAGCCGTCGATATCCGAAAGACTCGGGCTAGATTGAAGGCGCTGGAGGGCATGCATGCCGCAGCTAAAGTCCTTCAATGGGCTCTAGTTGAAACTTCAGCTCCAATAATAGAATCTACAGCAGCTTCTCTAGGTAAATTGATTAATTTATCAGTAGATCCTACCTATGTGTAAGAATTAGAGAGGCTAGATTTCGACTAACTTGTTTTTTAGCTACATGATACGGCTTGCTAGGTAATAGGTAACGACTCTCGGCCGACTGTCTATAGGTTTTTATGTTAACACACAGAGCAACTGTCGCCGAGGACGTACAAAAGTTCAGAACGGTAGGTGTTAAAGAGCCGGCGGGAGGTTTCTTCAGATCCCTGAGCAAAGCGGCGACATTACCACAGCCCAATACACGCCAGCTTTGTGCAGATCAGCCGGCACAGCCGATAACGACAATAACATTACTGTACGAAGACTTTTATAGCGACATTGCTGTACGAAGAGATGCGCGACGATGGTGAAGGATAAGTCTTGGATCTAGGCAGACTACTGAAGCCAACCCTAAGCAGTTTGTTTACCGTTTACGCAAATGCCTTGAAATGGCGAGTCGGGGTGTCTAGAGGCGTAAACCCGCGCAATATTAAAGTTGTGGCAAAGGCGGGCGGGGTTGTCCATATCGACACGATCGCTGTAGTACTGCTTGTAACTGCTCTATATCGGGCATACAGCTCATCTGTACCTTAACCATGGTTCGGCTGACCCTAAACCAGGACTGACCCTAAAGGCGGTGAAGAGCGCCTATATATAGATTATTGTTAAGGTAAATGAGGTTATTATAGAGTGGAAGATAATAAAATTCAGTAGGAAGTTCTCTTATATGTATAAGAGAAGTAAAGGTTATAACTTCATTATTTATTCTATATTATTTAGTATAGGAAAAGGTTGCCCTTTATATAGTTAAGTACTTAAAAGTCTATTTAAGTCTAGACCTTTATCGAACATTAAAGATATAGTATATAACCTTATTCTAATATTATAGTTATATTATAGATAACTCTAATATTAGAATTAAGGTTTAATAACGTTATAATTATATTATTATAATATTATAACTTAACTTAATAAAAGTGGGTATAAATGGGTATATTTATAGAGATATATAATCTTATAAAGTAGAGACTTATTTTATCCTTATAGCCTCCTATAAAGTGTATAAGAATTATCTCTTTAAAATATATTAGGATAAAAATATAGTAATAAAACTATAAAAAACCTAATTATATAAGGAAAAACTATAAGCTTAGTTATAGTAAAAAAACCTTATTATTTTATATAGGAATCTCACTTATAGATAAAACCTCTATAAATTTATTAAATTTATTAATACCTAGAGGCTTTATAAGAATATTAGCTATATTATCTTCTGTTTTTATATAAAATATTTTAATATTATTATTAATAATATTAGTCCTAGTATAATAATATACTATATTAATATACTTAGTTTTCTTATAAAAATCTTGATTTTCTACTAATTTAATAGTAGCTTAATTATCTATTAAGATAGGTGGTATAGTAACCTTCTTAATAGTTTTTAAATTATTATTAAAATAATTATATAAATTATTTAAAAATATAGATTCTTTAGTACTGTCTCTTAAGGCTATATATTCAGCCTTATAGGTACTTAAAGCTATACTCTTTTGTTTTATTATAGACTAACTTATAATATTATTATAAATATAAAAATAGTATCCTATAATAGATTTTCTATTATCTAAATCAGAAGCCTAGGAAGTATTAGTATAACCTTTAATAAAGTTATAATGTATAGGAAAATTATAGTTATAATATAGTATTATTAGGAAATTTATTTAAATATTTCTAAATATTATTTAAAGCTCTAAAGTGGGTCTTATTAGGTTTAGAGGCAAATCTAGAACAAGTTATAATAGTAAAAGCTATATCCAGTCTAGTTTTTAGAGCTAAATATAGTAAAGATCCTATTTCTTTCTAAAATACTACACACCCTTGTTGTCTCGGAAGCAAAACTAGACAGGACAGGTCTTGTTGTCTTAGATCTAGACCAATCTCGTAATGTCTCAGACAGCGCCGCACGCGTGTCTGAGCCGATCGCCATTGTCGGATCGGCATCTTGCTTGGTGGCATCATCGCTTTTGCCAACAAGTGGTTTACACCACAGGGTTTGTGGGGAAAGTCGTGAGAGTCTATTGCTTTGCACCGGCTTGGCAGTCGTCTAATTCTACCCAAGTAGCTGTAGCTTTTAAATACCCACTCTCATGAGGTGCTTTTCCTTTTTATTTTCCTTCTTCTTTCTTTATTCATCTATTTTTGTGTTCAATTTTCATGTCGTTCATCCTTCCTTGACAGGCACAGCTCATTTGGGCAGGCGGTAGCTGGCGGCACCCTCTTCATCAACTGGCAGTTTGCAGCCTCGCGCCAGCATGCAGCATCAATCTCTGCTCCTACTCATACTGCAACCCGAGCAATTACCACGATGGACTGACAAGGCATGATGGCGTCCCGGCCCGTGACCTACATTCCTCCAGACTTCAATGTCAATAGTCTACCGCTCGTCAGCTTTGGCGCCTCCGGCTCGGTGTTCAAGGTATCCGATCAAGTCGTCATCAAGAAGCCGCTCGCCCTGGGCAACTGCCTGGACCAGGTTGAAGTCGAGCGCAAGATCTATCAGCGTCTGGGCTGCCATCCGAATATCACCCGATGCCTCGGCTCGTACCACGGCATGCTGCTCCTCGAACGGCTTCAGTACCCCTTGCGCAAAAGACTCCTGGATCTTCGCAGCCAGGGTCAGGCCCCTGCGACCAAGGTTGTGGTGCGCTGGGCTTTGCAGATAGCCAGGGGACTGGAACACGCGCACACTCACAATGTATTCCAGGTAGATATCGGCGCTGGCAACATCCTGTTGGACTGGGACGACGCCGCGAAACTCTCCGACTTTGCAGGGTCCTCCATCGACGGGTGTGCACCTACTGTGCTACCCAGCACTCACTCTGAGCATCCCCGATGGCCTGCAAAAAACCCTAGCGTGCAGTTGGAACTTTTCGCCCTCGGATCGACCCTCTTTGAGATCGAGACGACGACGAAGCCGTATAACGACAAGGATGACTCACAGGTCGTCGACCTATTTCGACATAATGTGTTCCCGAGTACAGACAACATGGTGCTAGGTCCGATAATACAGAGATGCTGGCTTGCTGGATATGGAGACATGGCTGGGGTGGTGAGAGATGCTCAACAGCTATTTGATGGTCAAGATATGTCCGAATTCTCAGGCAGTCGGGTCGCAGAGACAAAATAGCTCCGTAAAGTCTTTCGTATGAGACCCATCTCCGCGGTATATGTTTTCATATTCATCTAGCCTAGATACACCTCAGTTCCCAGTTCGAGCATACAGGTCACGAGAGCAGATACCACGCATGCAACAACTGCACATTAACTTTTGCTTATATTTGGCTTCATAAATAGTTTGGATGGTACTTGTAAACTCAAAACGCACAAAAAGCTTAAATTTAATTCGAAATCTTGAGAATGGTAAGACGAACACAAACATGAACATGGATAATGTCGATATGCCCAATATCCATCAAAGCGACGCTCACCAAAGAGTCATCAGGTCGGCCAGGAAATCATCTTAGCGGGCAAAATTCCTCGCTCAATAGGCCTGTCTTCATGTGTACTGCCAACGCGATTGCATAGTGAATACTCGTACTTGAGCGCAAGAAACGCCTTGATTGGCTTTTGAGTGCGGTTGGTTCCGGTCACGATCCAGCCTTGAACTTGCATCTGGACCAACATGGCTTCCCTAAACGCGCCAGCTATGATTAGCAACAAGCCACTTTCTTAGCATAATGTGATGTACGTACAGGTGATCGCGCTGTCCTCTCCATGGTAGCGTTTTGTTTTTCATGAGAAGAGTGTATTGGTGCCAGTTGCGACTCAGGGCGTAGTCAAGAAGTTGCTTGATCTTGGTGGACTGATCCACCCACGGGTAGGTCTTTGTAAAGACTCCCAACCCCTCACGGGTAGACTTGTCGTTGTTTCGTAGGATATAGAGCGAAAGCATGCCTTGCTTTTCGGTTTCGGGGCACGTCAAACGTTCAAGGCACAGTTGGACTGTGCCCTCGTCGCACACGAACTCGAGGAACCAGGTGTTTGTGGTGATATACTCGGCAATGTCAACGACCGGGTCCTGATAGCACCTGACTTCTACTGCTGTCGGGATCCAGTCAAGGAAGTCGGCGTCGTCTTTGATGCAGTTGTGTTGAAGAGCATGTTCGAGGAGCCGATATGTTTCAAGAGGCATGGTGGATCAGTTGGGGATTTCCAGTCGACTTGCGAGTGAGAGAAAGGTGTATGAAAAGTCTTGAGAGTAAGAAGAAGGCGAATGGAGAGTCTCTTGAGTGAGGGATGATGGTAAGAAATGAGGTAGAGGCAAAGGCCGCTTATATAGACGTCGGGATATCGCGTGCGACCTGCCAGTCTGCATGACATGCTAACACGAGTTGCCAAGTCATTCAGCTGGAATAGTTACCAGAAATAACTCTCTATAAAAAGAAACAAGCGGCAATTTTGCATGATGCTTGGCCTTGGTCTGTGTGTAGTGCACAACTATGGTATTTGGTACGGATGGGTTGTTGGGCACGCCTTGAATGCTGTCATACTAACACGTATAAACCTGCTTCCCGCAAAAGGGCATAACGTTGTAGATATGCCAAGATCCTCGCTTACGACCTTGTATCGATATTTATAGGACCATAAAACACTGGAGCTTTAGGACTAGTATTTATAGAAGATTTAGTTAATTTTAAACCTTCTATTATAGGAGTATTAGCTATTCCTATATTATTTTTATTAATATTCTTTTAATTTATTTAAAAGATATTTATACTAGGAAATGTATATTTGTTTATTTTTTCTATTAATTATTATATTAACTCCTAGAAAGTCTCTTATTTCACCTAAGTCTTAGACTTTTATATAATTGTTTAGGTTAGAGACTAGTTTTCTTATTATATTTATATTTGCCCCTATAAATAGGATATTGTTAACGTATAGAATTAAGGCAATATTATATATATTATTTATAAATACCCCTTAATTGTAAGGG